>SNQJ01S0010337.1:324377-335646 GCA_010110895.2 Picea sitchensis
TCATGTTATATAAGCCTGAAAAAGAATAAAAGAATGTTTATTGTACAATAGATGAAACAAGTTTCGCATGCAAGAAAACTAGTTCTAGAGCGCAAGGAACATACCTACGCTCAATTCAAGGAAAACATGTGCAGGATAAGGACACTTGGGGAAATGTCTCCTCCAGGGATAAGGTGTCGAGTCACAAAGACATAAAATGCAAGGTTGAGAAATGATAGGAATGCATAGACAATTGGTTCAACAACATCATATTGAAGCCACCATTAGGCCT
This sequence comes from Picea sitchensis, assembly GCA_010110895.2. Taxonomy (NCBI): domain Eukaryota; kingdom Viridiplantae; phylum Streptophyta; class Pinopsida; order Pinales; family Pinaceae; genus Picea; species Picea sitchensis. The sequence continues at coordinate 324,649 of SNQJ01S0010337.1, forward strand.
AAAAGCGCGAGTAGTCAATATGTAGATGAAGATACATCTCAACTTTGGAAAGTAAACTTTCCATAATGGTCTTTTTCGTAAGTTTAGTCTCCAGGGCCCAAAAAAGAATAAAATCATACTAAGGAGAACTCTTCTGGTCACAATAGGGATAGATTATTCCTTTTTTGTATATAGTCCAATCGGTCCGGAAATGGGTTAAACTTATTCTGAAAGGACGCATCTTCAAAACCTTTTTAACGAGTGTGACAGAGACAATACCACTCGACTATCTTTTCCATTTTAAGGATTATGAAAAGAGATTAACTATAGACTCCCTCGCCCTTTTTCGTAAATTTAGTCCCCTGACCCCGAAAAAGTATAAAACAAAACTTAGGAGAACTCTTCTAACTCATGGACTAGAGTATTCATTTTTCGTAGGTAGTCTTGTCCAATCTGAAAAACAAGTAAACTTGTGCTGGACAGACGTTCCTTCAGATCCGTTTAACAAGTGTACTAGGAACAACATCACTCGAGAATATTTTCAATTTTAAGGAGTCTGAAAAGAGCTTAACTATGGACTCCATAATGTTGTTGAGGAGCAACATATAAGAGAGGGAGTACCATGGGTAATGACCGGAATAAGACTGAGTAAGAAGCATGAAGCTCAAATTCAAACTCATGGCAGGGATAAATAGGACTCCCAAGCCTAACAAAGATCTTGCACCATATGCGCCAGAATACAAAGGGATTCTAAGCTAGGACGCCCATGGAAGGTATGCTCTACCACATGAATTACGACACTTCTAAACAAAAAATAAGGTTATATGTCACAACTCAGCAGGGTCAATCCTAAGGTCGAAAGAATCAAGAAATGGATAATGAAAACATGCATGGAGGGGAAAACCTAAATTGTATTCCAGTTTCGAGATCATTACCTATCAAAATGGATCGACATGGAATAAAAGGTACCAAAGAAAATGTCTCCAAACTCATGTATATAAGACCAAAAACACTTACCCAGAAGTTAATAAGTCCAATATAGAACCTATTATAAAGAAAAGTATTAAGGGATATGGAACTTGAAAACTAGAAACCCTAAAAACACAATATGTACAGAGGACCGCACAACATCGCGGCTTATGCATAGTTGTTCTCTAGGGAGAGTCCATTGCTAGGCTCGGGCAAAGGGATTCTTTGGTAAAAAACCTGTAAAGCTTCTAGTTCAAGAGGAGGTCGAAGATCCATCATCATAGCTTCAAGGATGGCCTCATCTGGAGGAAACTCAACATCCATGAAACTGAGGCTCGAAAGCTCATGCATACCAGGACTCGAGGTCTTACAAACAACAAGATCAGACTCAAGAGGAAACACCATATTACTCGAGCCAATAGGGGGAAGAAAGGGCTCCCATGTTGCAATCAGATAAAACCACTGATCAATTGTCGAGACCTTGTCTCGAGAAGACGAACATAACTGTAAAGGATCCTTCTCAGGAGAAATTGAACATCGAGGATAATATGCCACATAATTCACTTGTGGTGGGGAAGAGTCTACTTGAACACTAGGAACACACAAGGGGGAATCTTGGGGTAAACACATAGTTACCAGCTTAATGAGAACTGTGACCTCAAAACGAGAACTCTGGCCCAAAAAACCCATATTTTTGCATAAAAAACATCAAAATCAATCCCCAAATCAAAAAGTGGTGCTACCGGTAGCACCATTTTTTAAAACATGGTCAAAATTACAACATTTTTCAAACACGGGCTTCAAAACTTAGACAGTAGCTCAGAAAAACCTTAAAATCAACACCTAAAAACAAATAAGATGTTTTTGATTTTTTTTTTCTTTTCAAAACGTTAAATTTTGAGATCATTTGAAATCATATTTTTATCACTTGGTACCATTAAAACCAAAACCTCTAAATCAACCATCAAATTGAAAAGTACTGCTATCGGTAGCACCCATTCTAAAATTGGGGTATGAAAATGACACATTTTTATAATGTGGTAAAATAAAAAATCATTACTATAAACAAAATCATAAAATAAACCCTTAAATGTTTACTTTTAAAATGTTATTATCGCGCAAAGCACAAGGTAATACATAATGCCATGAAAATATCACAATATGGTTTAAAAATTCAACGTCACTTTTAAATAATTTTTTTACTTTTAATAATAAAGCAGTAAATACAAGTTACATTGAATGAAACATAAATAATTTCTTAAAAAAATTGTTATATTGACCATATTCAAAACATATGAGCTAAGAAATTTTATGAGCTAACAAAATTGTGAAAAACAAAGAAAAACTAGAAAGAAATGAAAAAAATTTAAAATTTCCCCGAAAAACTTTATTTTAAAAAACAAAAATACGTTTTTTTCTTAAAAAGAAGAGCAAAAAATCCCTTCAAACTTAAAAAAATAAAAACAAAATTAGAAAAAAAAACCTAAAAAATAATCAAAATTCAATAAAAAAATTAAAAAAAATCATCTAAAATGTTTTTTTTTAACGAAAACACTAATATTACTTAAACTACAAATTTATTTCAATGTTTTTTTTTAATAATATGCTAATAATCTAAGAATGTTATATTATAACATGTTATAATATAACATTGTTATATTATAACAACGCATCGCTCCAGCCCCCCACGGGCCTGGCCCAGGTCACATTCATATTATAATGATGTTATAATACAACATTGTTATAATATAACAATGTTATATTACAACATTGTTATAATATAACAATGTTATTTTATAACATTGTTATAAAATATATTTATGTTTTTGTTTAGATATTAATGAAGTTTTTTTGTGTAAATTTTATTTTTTTAGGGTTTTTATATAAATTTAAATTTTTTTGTTGTAGTTTTAACGTTTTTCAATTTATTTTTGTTAATTGTTATTTAAATTTTGTATTCTAAGTTTTTTAATTTGGGGTGTTTTTGTATATGTTTTTAAGGGTTTTTTCATCTTTTTAAAGTCTTTTTGGGCTATAATTTTGTTTTTTTTACCATTTTGTTAATGTTTTCTCATTTTTCTTACTTCATATATATATTTTTAATTTTATTGTTTTCTTTTCGTCTTTAGCTTTTTAGGTTTTTCTTCAATGGTTTTTTCTCATACAAATTTGTTTTTAAAATGTTTTTGTTTTTTAAATTTCATTTCTGTTTGTTTTCTTATTTATTTTAGTTTTTAATTGATAAAAAAAAAAACAAATTATATTTTTTTGCTAAATATTTAAAAATATTGTTATTTAACAACAATTGTTTTCTATGTATTGAAGGTTAAAAAAAATGTGTTAAAAATGATATTTTCCCCTATATTTAAAATGTATGGAACCATAACTTAATTAAGGACATACAATTATATGAAAAATCTTAATTTCAAAAAACTAAATGGTGTAGAACATTTTTAACATTGGATGAAGCATGGAAATATGATTAAAAACACGATTGAATAAAAATAAAATAGAAAAGTTTGAAAATAGATGAAAAAACATCGTTGAGAAAAAAAAAATAAAAAAAATTGAACAATTTGAAAATAAGTGAAAAAACGACCATTTAAAAAAACAAAGTGGAAACCTTATGTATCAAAAAATTTAAAATATCAAAAAACCATCTAAAAATGGAGGGGGGTGCTACCGGTAGCACCATTTTTAAAAACGGGGTAAAAAACTTGACCCCCCCAAAAACGAGAACTCTGTAGAGTTCTCGTTAAGTTGGTAACTATGTTTAAAGTCGAACCATGATGGTGATTATCAAATGAAAGTTGATCAATAGTGATAATGCTTCCGTTGTGAGGGAAATGCATCACACGAAAGAGCGTAGACACCATAACATTCATTGCATACACATAATCATGCCCAAGAAGCAAGTTAAAGTCTAAAGGGCCTGACACCACTAACAGATCAACTAGGGAAATCTTCCCACCTAACATGATAGGAAACTAAGGAAGAATCCCCATGCATTCACTAGGTCTCCTCTTAAAATCCAACAACTCACTCGTCGCTGACAGAATCTTGGGAGAACCCAAAGCTTGCTAAGCCGAGGATGATANTAATTCCAACCATTATCTGGAAGGGTGCATAAGAAGGAAGACGAGGCCCTACAAGATCATTCCAATCAAAGGAAACCATCGTAGGACTTGGAGGGGGTGTACTCGAAGAGAGTGGAATGCCCCCTTGTTCAGAAGGTACTGAATTGGAAATGCTAAGGACATGGTCAAAAGCGACATCACTCCTTGAAAGAGGAGTGGGATCAACTGAAGATTGCATTGACGAGACCACTTCCTTAGACTTATCACTCTATAAGAGAAGAGTGGGATCGACTGAAGATTTCATTTGTGCGACCACTTCCTCAACCACTGGTTGAATAAGATGCAAGAAAACATAGTCAAGAGACACATCACCCCCCAAAACAAGAGTGGTGTCGGCCGAAGATTGCATTGACACAACCACTTCATCAACCAAAGATTGAATATAATGAAGGGAAACAGAAAATGACTCAGAACTAGAAGAGCCTTCAGACAAGGACCATGCTTCTTGTGCCACAACAATAGCAGGGCACAAATGAGTAAGGTGATCTCCTTTGAAAGTTTTACAAGGGAAATTTGGCTTACGTCCTATACATCTGGGATTCTCAACCGTATTGGTGCCCCAACATGACTTGCAGTGGCCCGTGGGTTTCCCCCAGCATGACTAGCAGACGTTGGTTACACATCTCCAATGTGACTAGTAGAGGTTGGTGACAAGACTCCAACAGGACTCGCAGAGGTCGGTGACTCGATGTCAATATGACTAGAAGTGGCTGGACTTTTTCTCCCAGCATGACTCACAGAGGCTTCTTGCATGCCCCCAACATGACTAGCAGAGGTTGGGTGCTTTCCCACAACATGAGTTGCAGAGGCTGGTGACAGGTCTCCAACATGACTGGCAAATTTTGGTGACTTCTTTTTGTTACTCTTCCTTTTCCTTTTCATTTTAGGCTTATGGTTACTAGCATCAAGACTTTCACCAGAAGGGGGAGGAGGAGGAGGAGGAGGAGTAAAATTTGCAGATGCAGAAGGTGAAGGATCAAAATCTGTATGATGCCCCTGACATAATGTGCTTATCTGAGAAGCATCAACAACATTCAAGACCTTTGGAGTGGTACAAAACCAAACCGATAGTCCTACATTCAACCCAAGAATGTTCAAAGTGGTCATCAAGGGGGCACCAACATTTCCAAAAAAAGGAAAATCACAGGAATCCCCTTGGGAAGGGGTTCCTTGGTTGGTATCTTCAAGAACTTTGTCCATATCATTTTTATGCACAGGTTCGTCCCTTATTAGATTGTTCATGTCCATAAAGGTCTCACGCACTAATTCTGGAAAACCAGTGGTATAAAAACCCATGCCTTCTAGGAGGCAACTCCATGCTTTCAAGCGAAAAAATAGGAGTCCTTCCCGACCAGTGGAGCGGTTGGTAAACCACCCTAAATTAATGATCCAAAAGCGGTGACACTGAAACAACCTAAAGTCCAACTACACAAAGCAACACTCCAATAAAGATCCCTAAGAAAGAGAAACATTGCAAATAAACAACTTTTCCAAATCTTCATCCCAAGTGGATGAGGTCTTGAGTCCAAAGCAATGAAAAAGTGGAAAGGGACCTTATGGACGAAGGCACGGGTTGATTAAGTTATGTGGAACAACGAACGAAGGAGTGAGAAGTAGTTATTTCGACCTATACTAACCAGCCTTATCCGGTACAAGTACCCACGCTTCATGGGAACCCTTCTAGAAGTACTGAAAAGTGTGATACAAAATCTTCCCTAGGTACCACGACAAGCCCCTGTAGTCACCTTTGAGATCCCTAGGAAAAGCCATTAAGGTTACCAAATCGCAGTTAGCGTCTGGGGGGTATAGTCGACAGTCGGGATCGAATGTATGGACATGGTAACAATGCCCGAAGCTTCGAAAGCACCGCCTCTCACGGAGGTAAAGGCACTAGCGAAACCACCAATATATGATTTCTTCACTACGCTTAGTCAAGCTTCGGAGGGGCAATCTCCTCGACTCTCCTTCACGCGACCTTGTGTTTAGCTTATGTGTTAGAGGAGGCTCCTGACTATACTTATATGAAAATTGGATTTGAGAGTCTCCCTATCTCAGACTCCTATGTTTTTTTTGCAGCCTTGGAGAGTTATCTCTCCAATCCTAATCCAAGGCCCTAACCCTAAACTCGTTTGTGAACCCTAGAAACAAAGTCTAGTACATTTTAATTTAGCTTTTGTTTTAGTGGTTGTTTTTTACTCAAGGGGTATGGAGGTGAAACTGATGTTGTTTGAGACTCTTGTAAAAGTGAAACTTATAATAACACTGACAAAGAAAACTTTACGCTAATTCTTCAAATGAAAAAGAGTTTCACATAGAAAATGCATGAAAAATTCTTCAAACCTAAAGATGCAATATTTTTTCCTTTTCTGATGCAAAATGAACAATGCAACTTTCAAGAGAAAGAAAAGAAGCAAACAAAATGTTTTTTTTTTCTTATTTTTCTTTTGAAATGCTTTTAAGATGAGAAGGAAACGAAAACCTATGCTACTATCTTTTTCTTTTTCAAATAACAATGCAAAACAATGCAAAGAAAGAAAGAGACCTAACTAGCATAAAACTAATTTTTTCATTTTTTTATCAAAACAAAACTAACAAAATATGCTAAAATTTTTTGCAGAGTACACGATTCATTTTTTTCAAAATACACATCATTTTCCTTTAAAATCCAAGCTAAAAGTAAGCTAAGAACATTGGGAAGCCAAGAGAAAGATATTTTATGCTCTGAAGGTTTTCACAAGATTAGACATAGTAATACAAAGCAATCACAAAGTCAGGAAGCCCGAGATAACCTAGAGAAACCCATAAATCTCCCAGAAACTGAAGAAGATAAATTTTTCATAGAATGCACACAGGTCCGCGACTGTGTGAACTGAGACTCGTGGATGTCCACAGGTTATACACATAAAAAACACGGATATCTATGACTGATACCGCATAAAAGCATGGATAACTCTGTAAAATTAGAAAAATAAAAATAACTTTCAATAGGGAGACTCCCAAAAACTTATGGAAAAGTTTCTAGATAATAAAAGCTTTGCAACAAAGCTTGGAAAGCATGAAAACTCACAGAAATAAAAAAGAACAAACAAGCCACCCTACAACCGACCCAAACTAGAAGAATCCCCAGTGGAGTCGCCAATTCTGATTAAGAGATTTTTCCCCTGTGATCTTGGGTCGTGATCACAACATAGCAAGACTAAGTGAAAGAGACAACAATCTCCCCTAAAAGACAAGCATACAAAAACCAAAGAAAATAACTACTTTAATTAGGAGAAGGTAGGGATAGAGTGGATAAAAGAAGGTGCACCTTGTTCTCCTATTTGATGTTGATCCCTGCTCCAATTCGCCGAAGAACTCCTGATCTTTTGTTGAAATCAATCATGCAAGATAGATACAAAACTAGGGCTACGACGAAAGTAGTTATACAATCATAAATATGTGCATGCAATATGTCAGATTCAAAGTAAGTATATAGATGAATGTACAATGAAGACAAATTTGGGGGAAAACAAACTCTTTTATTACCAACAAGTGGAAAAGGTAAGTTACAACCTTGTCCAGCCTTAGGCATTGTCTTGAAGCCAACTGTTTTTGTTCCTCCGGGAATCTTCAAGCATCAACTCAACCGATAAAGACTTCTCTCAATGACTTAGATAGGGATAAGGATACACCCTATAGTTATATAAAAGGAGAAAGAAGCTCTAAAAAAAGAGTTTTCAGACTAAAGGGGATGTTGCTTAGAGAATATAGGGAAAGGAGGTTTGTTAGATGTTGACAACATAACTTTGCACCAAAGGACTTGTCCTTTCATCTTTATCCCTCTATGGTTGTTTTATATCTTCCCAAACAGGTTTGGGGAGTTGGATTCCGTTATGTACAGGAAATGGTCGTTGTAAAATGAGCCCAACAGAAAAAACTGCCCGAAAACACAGAATTATTTTATTTTTCACCAAAACTAAGGGCATCTATGGATTGCAGAGAGGAAAGGCACAGATGTCTGCGTGTTGCACTAGGGAAACCCGCAGATATGCTCTTAAAACATGTTTTGTAAATGATTTTGGAGGCGACTTCTAGGGAAAAGTATAATAAGCATTGGAAAAGGGTTAGGCCATGGCACAAAAGCATAAGTGTGGCATTTTGTGCTATAACAACTGCCTCTATCAGCCTAGTTGGTTCCATCCCAATAAGCATACTTCTGCATTGTCTAACAAAGAAATCTTGGATTTGATAGAAATGAAATGGTGCTCTGTGCTTCCATAATATAGGATACCATAATTGAGCAGGGTCCTCATTGAAATTGAGGTTTCCCCTTGGGGGCGTGCCTTCAAACATGTTGCAATAAACTAAAGCAAGAACAAGGTAAGAGGTCATGAAGAACCTCTTGGTCTGAATGAATTTTGAGAGATGGTGGGAAATCTCATTAGAGATAATCTAGGCCCATTCGAAAATCGCCCCTACTCATACATAGTAATGAAGGATGTACATGGCATACCTGTGGACATAAGCAGTTGAGTCTTGACCCACCAGGTGTGCAAAGAGCCATGTGAATTCCCTATACAGTTGGGCCAACATGCAGATGTTAATCTAATTGGGGTTAGCAGGATCCTTCGATAGGAGGTTGAACCAAAAACTCCTTGAACAAACTCGTCCTGCCACCCTAAGCGTTTGGGAAAGAATCTGCCTTAGAGAGTTTGAGGATTCTGTTCTAGTGCTATAAGTTGCAACATCCTTCTAAAGGCGTTTGGAGTCAAAGGGACAATAGTCCTTCCGCTTTCCTTTACTTCGATCAATCGGTACTTGGAATCAAATCTGCTAGCACACCACGCTACTAGTTCTCTAAAATCGAATACTTCGAGCATGCACCCAACCTTGGCTATCTCGGACGTCCACACTTTGTTTGTAAGCTTCTCTTTTGGGGAAGGCTCATAATACCACTTATAGGCGATAGATCACTGGAATTCTCGGATTTCACTGTACCTCCACATAATGGCTCTCTCATTTTCTTGTTTGCCATCTCTTTCACTGTCAATGTGCTTAAGTAAATGTGAGGATTACGTGTATAAATTAGATTTGTCGTCCGATAGGCTCCCGACTAATCATTAATTAGGGATCAATCCCACTTTTCAAACTTGTCCCCTCGTACATTCGATGCATGTCATTTACTAATGGTAATTGTCATTCGTGTACACAAGGCTTGGGGGAAATGTACAAAAATTAAGCCTCATTAATTAATAAAAACCATCATCATCGCATGAAATATGCACAGAGGATGTGTTGTGATTGCCTCGAAAATATAAATCGCACCTTATGCAGAATGAGGGATGCAGGATGTGGGCTTACCAATGCAAAATGTGCAGGAGGATGGGTCAAGTGTTATTCCTCCGCATGAGACTCAAAGATGTTGAGAAAATAGACTAAGTTCAAAGTTGCAGAATGCGAGAATTGTTGAAATCCTTACTCTGACACCTAGGTATCTTGTTATCTAGTGATTTCCTTACTGCAAATCAGAATAACAACTCACAAAACAAAAATACACTGCTGGAATATTCAACTCAAATAAAGATAGCAGAAGCAATACTGGAAACCAAATCATGCACACATAAACACCAATATTTTTGGGTTGATACCCTTGGAAAAAAACCCCGGAGGGAAAACCAGTAACGAGATGATTTTATTATGATAAAATTATGGCTCCTGTAACAGGGATAATGGTCCACTGAGAGAAATACAATTGCAGACAAACTTGGCAAAGTCTGTTCTGCTGTACAACCCAGATTTGACACGTTTTTCGAGGTGTGCGTGCCTTTCTTTAAGCAAAGCCATGTATACACACTTGTCTCCACTGAAATCCACGTACACAGCCTCAAGGATTGTATGAAAAAATCTGTACAACTTGACCCTTTCCTGTGGCTTCGCTCTACTGAAACCCACTTGCGGCTACCTCTATTCTCTCTTCTCCTTGACCTGATGGAAGTCCTTCTCCACCTATCCAAGATCTCCTTGAATCATAGTTCTTTGTGATCCAATACTCTGAGCAACAATCCTTCTATGCTTTGTATCAAGTATCAAGTGTCTTCTCCTTCACCCTAGCCTTGCTTTTATAATCTTGAGTTATGACCTAACCCTAATCTCCAAAGTGATTGGCGGTTGAGATTACTTCTCACCTCACTTGAGATCGATGGCTAAGATTAAATGCTAATTACTTTTAACATTTCCTTAAGTAACTCAACTAATTAATAAAAGCACTTTAATAATTCCTTTAATTAAAGTAAAGTTTCAAGGTAGAAGGCTTTTGACAACTTCCACACATCTATATACTAGACCTGTGCAGAAATACCTATTCGATGCTACCAAACATCAACAGGAATAGCCATATGGGATGAGGGTGCGGAAAGATTGGATCACAAGTCAATTTGTAGGAAGTTTTCTCTGCCTCCACATCACCATGCTTTTGCGGGATGCAGGCACAGGAGGATTAGGATGTTGACAAGGAAAATTCCTCCCGCTTCCGCATGGGTAGGGAATTTTTATAGAAGTAGTGCAGAAAAAGGCAAGGCTCGTGCAAAAGAAGAAGATAAAGGTATCAACACCTCTTGAGAAGGTATGGATGCCAATTCAAACCCCATACAAAGCAATATAGACGCTGCATAGGCCAAAAATAGACTTCAAGAGCTACTTTCAGTTCCAAAATCTAAAAAGACTTTCTCATAAGGCCAAAGGTCTATTCATACTCTACTTTCCTCCAAAGTTACCTTTATCCCTTACATGTAGGATAAATGTTTTTAACAAAATGGATAACATAGAAATAACTGTAAGCTAAACTTAATCCATAACAAAAGGGATTTACACAACATCAAATGTTAGCTTAGAAACATAACACTAGTCACTATTGTGTTAAATCCATAGGGGTTGT
>SNQJ01S0010337.1:350557-363764 GCA_010110895.2 Picea sitchensis
CTTCATTACTATGTATGAGTAGGGGCGATTTTCGAATGGGCCTAGATTATCTCTAATGAGATTTCCCACCATCTCTCAAAATTCATTCAGACCAAGAGGTTCTTCATGACCTCTTACCTTGTTCTTGTTTTAGTTTATTGCAACATGTTTGAAGGCATGCCCCCAAGGGGAAACCTCAATTTCAATGAGGACCCTGCTCAATTATGGTATCCTATATTATGGAAGCACAAAGCACCATTTCATTTCTATCAATCCAAGATTTCTTTGTTAGACAATGCAGAAGTATGCTTATTGGGATGGAACCAACCAGGCTAACAGAGGTAGTTGTTATAGCACAAAATGCCACACTTATGCTTTTGTGCCATGACCTAACCCTTTTCCAATGCTTGTTATACTTTTCCCTAGAAGTCACCTCCAAAATCATTTAAAAAACATGTTTTAAGAGCATATCTGTGGGTTTCCCTAGTGCAACACGCAGACATCTGCGCCTTTCTTCTCTGCAACCCGCAGATGCCCTTAGTTTTGGTGAAAAATAAAATAATTTTGTGTTTCCGAGCAGGTTTTTCGGTTGGGCTCATTTTACAACAACCATTTCCCGTACATAACGGAATCCAACTCCCCAAACCTATTTGGGAAGATATAAAACAACCATAGAGGGCTAAAGATGAAAGGACAAGTCCTTTGGGGCAAAGTTATGTTGTCAACATCTAGCAAGCCTCCTTTCCCTATATTCTCTAAGCAACATCCCCTTTAGTTTGGAAACTCCTTTTCTAGAGCTTATTTCTCCTTATGACTATAGGGTGTATCATTATTCCTATATGAGTCATTGAGAGAAGTCTTTATCGGTTGAGTTGATGCTTGAAAATTCCCGGAGGAACACAAACAGTTGGCTTCAAGACGGTGCCTAAGGCTGGACAAGGTTGTAACTTACCTTTTCCACTTGTTGGTAATAAAAGAGTTTGTTTTCCCCCAAATTTGTCTTCATTGTACATTCATCTGTATACTTACTTTGAATCTGACATATTGCATGCACATGTTTATGATTGTATAACTACTTTCGTCGTAGCCCTAGTTTTGTATCCATCTTGCATGATTGATTTCAACAGAAGATCAGGAGTTCTTCGACGAATTGGAGCGGGGATTGACATCAAACAGGAAAACAAGGTGCACCTTCTTTTCTCCACTCTATCCCTACCTTCTCCTAATTAAAGTAGTTATTTTCTTTGGTTTTTGTATGCTTGTCTTCTAGGGGAGATTGTTGTCTCTTTCACTTAGTCTTGCTCTGTTGTGATCACGATCCAAGATCATAGGGGAAAAATATCTTAATTAGAATTGGCGACTCCATTGGGGATTCTTCTAGTTTGGGTCGGTTGTAGGGTGGTTTGTTTGTCCTTTCTTATTTCTGTGAGTTTTCATGTTTTCCAAGCTTTGTTGCAAAGCTTTTATTATCTGGAAACTTTTCCATAAGTTTTTGTGAGTCTCCCTATTGAAAGTTCTTTTTATTTTTCCAATTTTACAGAGTTATCCATGATCTTTTGTGGTATCAGTCACAGATATCCACATTTTTTCTGTGTATAACTTGTGGGCATCCGCAAGTCTCAGTTCACACAGTTGTGGCCCTATGTGCATTCTATGAAAAATTTCTCTTCTTCAGTTTCTAGGAGATTTATGGGTTTCTCAAGGTTATCTTGGGCTTCCTGACTTTGTGATTGCTTTGTATTACTGTGTCTAAGCTTGTGAAAACCTTTAGAGCAGAAAATGTCTTTTTCTTGGCTTTCCAATGTTCTTGGCTTACTTTTAGCTCGGATTTTAAAGGAAAATGATGTGTATTTTGAAAAAAATGAATACTCTGCAAAAAATTTTAGCATATTTTGTTAGTTTTGTTTTGATAAAAAAATGAAAAAAATTAGTTTTATGCTAGTTAGGTCTCTTTCTTTCTTTGCATTGTTTTGCATTGTTATTTGAAAAAGAAAAAGATAGTAGCATAGATTTTCGTTTCCTTCTCATCTTAAAAACATTTCAAAAGAAAAATAAGAAAAAAAAAAGTGTTTTCTTCTTTTCTTTCTCTTGAAAGTTGCATTGTGCATTTTGCATCAAAAAAGGAAAAAATATTGCATCTTTAGGTTTGAAGGATTGTTCATGAATTTTCTTTGTGAAACTCTTTTTCATTTGAAGAATTAGCGTAAAGTTTTATTTGCCAGTGTTATTATAAGTTTCACTTTTACAAAAGTCTCAAACAACATCAGTTTCACCTCCATAGCCCTTGAGTAAAAAACAACCACTAAAACAAAAGCTAAATTAAAATGTACTAGACTTTGTTTCTAGGGTTCACAAATGAGTTTAGGGTTAGGGCCTTAGGTTAGGATTGGAGAGATAACTCTCCAAGGCTGCAAAAAAAACATAGGAGTCTGAGATAGGGAGACTCTCAAATCCAATTTTTATATAAGTATAGTCGGGAGCCTCCTCTAACACATAATCTAAACACAAGGTTGTGTGAAGGAGAGTCGAGGATATTGCCCCTCCGAAGCTTGACTAAGCGTAGTGAAGAGATCGTATATTGGGGGTTTCGCTAGTGCCTTTACCTCCATGAGAGGCGGTGCTTTCGAAGCTTCGGGCATTGTTACCATGTCCATACATTCGATCCCAACTGTCGACTATACCCCACAGACGCTAACTGGGAGTTAGTAACCTTAATGGCTTTTCCTAGGGATCTCAGAGGTGACTACAGGGGCTTGTCGTGGTACCTAGGGTAGATTTCGTATCACATTTTCAGTACTTCTAGAGGGTTCCCCATGAAGCGTGGGTACTTGTACCAGATAAGGCTGGTTAGTATAGGTCGAAATAACTACTTCTCACTCCTTCGTTCGTTGGTCCACATAACTTAATCAACCCGTGCCTTCGTCCGTAAGGTCCCTTTCCACTTTTTCATTGCTTTGGACTCAAGACCTCATCCACTTGGGATGAAGATTTGGAAAAGTTGTTTGTTTGCAATGTTTCTCTTTCTTAGGGATTTTTGTTGGAGTGCTTCTTTGTGTAGTTGGCCTTTAGGTTGTTTCAGTGTCACCGCTTTTGGATAATTGATTTAGGGTGGTTGACCAACCGCTCCACTGGTTGGGAAGGACCCCTAGTTTTTATACCACTGGTTTTCCAGAATTAGTGTGTGAGACCTTTATGGACATGAACAATCTCATAAGGGACGAACCTATGCATAAGAACGACATGGAAAAAGTTCTTGAAGATACCAACCAAGGAACCCCTTCCCAAGGGGATTCCTGTGATTTTCCTTTCTTTGGAAATGTTGGTGCCCCCTTGATGACCACTTTGAACATTCCTGGGTTGAATGTAGGACTATCGGTTTGGTTTTGTACCACTCCAAAGGTCTTGAATGTTGTTGATGCTTCTCAGATAAGTACATTATGTCAGGGGCATCATACAGATTTTGATCCTTCACCTTCTGCATCCGCAAATTTTACTTCTCCTCCTCCTCCCCCTTCTGGTGAAAGTCTTGCTTCTAGTAACCATAAGCCTAAAACGAAAAGGAAAAGGAAGAGTAACAATAAGAAGTCACCAAACTCTTCTAGTCATGTTGGAGACCTGTCACCAGCCTCTGCAACTCATGTTGTGGGAAAGCACCCAGCCTCTGCTAGTCATGTTGGGGGCATGCAAGAAGCCTCTATGAGTCATGCTGGGAGAAAAAGTCCAGTCACTTCTAGTCATATTGACATCGAGTCACGGACCTCTGCGAGTCCTGTTGGAGTCTTGTCACCAACCTCTGCTAGTCACATTGGAGACGTGCAACCAACGTCTACTAGTCATGCTGGGGGAAACCCACGGACCACTGCAAGTCATGTTGGGGCACCAATACGGTTGAGAATCCCAGATGTATAGGACGTAAGCCCAAGTTCCCTTGTAAAATTTTCAAAGGAGATCACCTTACTCATTTGTGCCCTGTTATTGTTGTGGCACAAGAAGCATGGTCCTTGTCTGAAGGCTCTTCTAGTTCTGAGTCATTTTCGGTTTCCCTTCATTATATTCAATCTTTGGTTGATGAAGCGGTTGTGTCGATGCAATCTTCGGTCAACACCACTCTTGTTTTGGGGGGTGATGTGTCTCTTGACCATGTTTTCTTCCATCTTATTCAACCAGTGGTTGAGGAAGTGGTCACACAAATGAAATCTTCAGTCCATCCCACTCTTCTCTTATAGAATGATAAATCTAAGGACATGGTCTCGTCGATGCAATCTTCAGTTGATCCCACTCCTCTTTCAGGGAGTGATGTCGCTTTTGACCATGTCCTTAGCATTTCCAATTTAGTACCTTCTGAACAAGGGGGCATTCCACTCTCTTCGAGTACACCCCCTCCAAGTACTATGATGATTTCCTTTGATTGGAATGATCTTGTAGGGCCTCGTTTTCCTTCTTCTGCACCCTTCCATTTAATGGTTGGAATTAATAAATTATACATTCGTCGAACCATAGTAGATGAAGGATCCTCTGCAAGTATTTTATCATCCTCGGCTTAGCAAGCTTTAGGTTCTCCCAAGCTTCTGCCAGCTACCAGTGAGTTGTTGGATTTTGAGAGGAGACCTAGTGAATGCATGGGGATTCTTCCTTAGTTTCCTATCATGTTAGGTGGGAATATTTCCCTAGTCGATCTGTTAGTGGTGTCAGGCCCTTTAGACTTTAACTTGCTTCTTGGGCATGATTATGTGTATGCAATGAATGTTCTGGTGTCTACGCTCTTTTGTGTGATGCATTTCCCTCACAATGGAAGCATTATCACTATTGATCAACTTTCATTTGATAATCAACATCCTGGTTCGACTTTACCCCAAGATTCCCCCTTGTGTGTTCCTAGTGTTCAAGTAGACTCTTCCCTACCACGAGTGAATTATGTGGCGTCTTATCCTCGGTGTTCAATTTCTCTTGAGAAGGATCCTTTACAGTTATGTTCACCTTCTCAAGACAAGGTCTCGACAATTGATCAAGTGTTTTATCTAATTGCAACATGGGAGCCATTTCTTCCCCCTATTGGCTCGAGTAATATGGTGTTTCCTCTTGAGACTAATCTTGTTGTTTGTAAGACCTCGAGCTCTGGTATGCGTGAGATTTCGAGCCCCGGTTTCATGGATGTTGAGTTTCCTCTAGATGAGGCCATCCTTGAAGCTATGATGATGGATCTTCGACCTCCTCTTGAACTGGAAGCTTTACAGGTTTTTTACCAAAGAATCCCTTTGCTCGAGCCTAGCAATGGGCTCTCCCTAGAGAACTACTATGCATAAGCCGCGATGTTGTGCGGTCCTCTGTACATATTGTGTTTTTAGGGTTTCTGGTTTTCAAGTTCCATATCCCTTAATACTTTTCTTTATCAGAGGTTTCTATATTGGACTTATCATCTTCTGGGTAAGTGTTTTTGGTCTTATATACATGAGTTTGGAGACATTTTCTTTGGTACCTTTTCTTCCATGTCGATCCATTTTGATAGGTAATGATCTCGAAACTGGAATATAGTTTAGGTTTTCCCCTCCATGCATGTTTTCATTATCCATTTCTTGATTCTTTTGGCCTTAGGATTGACCCCACTAAGTTGTGACACATAACCTTATTGTTTTTTTAGAAGTGTCGTAATTCATGTGGTAGAGGATACCTTCCATGGGCGTCCTATCTTAGAATCCCTTTGTATTCTGGCGCATATGGTGCAAGATCTTTGTTAGGCTTGGGAGTCCTATTTATCCCCGCCATGAGTTTGAATTTGAGCTTCATGCTTCTTACTCAGTCTTATTCTGGTCATTACCTGTGGTACTCCCTCTCTTACATGTTGCTCCTCAACAACATTATGGAGTCCATAGTTAAGCTCTTTTCAGACTCCTTAAAATTGAAAATATTCTCGAGTGATGTTGTTCCTTGTACACTCGTTAAATGGATCTGAAGGAACGTTTTTCCAGCACAAGTTTACTTTTTTTTTGGACTGGACAAGACTACCTACGAAAAAGGAATACTCTAGTCTACGGGTTAGAAGAGTTCTCCTAAGTTTTGTTTTATACTTTTTCGGGATCGAGGGACTAAATTTATGAAAAAGGACGAGGGAGTCCATAGTTAAGCTCTTTTCAGAATCCTTAAAATGGAAAAGATAGTCAAGTGATATTGTCTCTGTCACACTCGTTAAAAAGGTTTTGAAGAGGCATCCTTTCAGAATAAATTTAACCCATTTCTGGACCGATTAGACTATATACGAAAAAGGAATAATCTATCCCTATTGTGACCATAAGAGTTCTCCTTGGTATGATTTTATTCTTTTTCGGGCCCTGGAGACTAAACTTATGAAAAAGACCATTATGGAAAGTTTACTTTCCAAAGTTGATATGTATCTTCATCTACATATTGACTACTCGCGCTTTTAGGATTAATGTTGGCTTCAACATGATGTTGTTGAACCAATTGCCTACGCATTCCTATCAGATATCAACCTTGCATTTTATGCCTTTGTGACTCGACACCTTATCCTTAGAGGAGACATTTCCCCAAGTGTCCTTATCCTAGACATGTGTTATCACTCCGAGAAACTCCTTAGGACTGTAAGCTAAGGATGCTTGGTAACTTAAGAAAATAATGTGTAGGTATACTTGGAGCAATGGGATCTTCAATGATTAATGTAATAGACAACTCATAATACATCCAAAAGAAACAGTTCTTTCAGAAAACAATAATCAGATCAAGTATTTTGAAAGGAGAGGATGAAGAACACTAATCTTGATTTCCAAATACAACTGGGTGTAGGGATTAATGCAAGATAGAAAGAAATCCTTCACTTCAAGTATATGAGCTCAATAAAGAGATGACATTCTTCATAAGCTAAGATAAACTGAAATGAAGTACAGAAAAGGAAACATGAATATTTCTGATATTGAAAGTGAAAGGAGACTGTAATTTTATTATGCAATAAGAGTCTATACAATAGCACAAAATATATTCCCAGTTTGAACCCCTGTCTCTTAGAAAAGCTAGGCATTTATAGCCTTTTACAATCAGTTTTTAAGATCCTGAAAACTTGGATCTGTATCTAAAAATAGCAAATCAAATTAACTAAGACAATCGATAACAAAGACTAGTGGCTAGGCTAGCATTCGAACTGTCTTCTATATCAAAATTTGACATTTGTACTTCATCAACTTCTGGAATCTGTTGTGTCATGAAAAAGGTAATGACACCTGTCTTTGTAGCTGGATTTCTTCAATTACTCATAGTCGAAACTTTAGGAGACCGATTTAGCATGTGGTTTTCAAAATCTCCACGAATCTATGATGCTGAGTATTTTCTGACTAAGTAGTTAATCCTTTAATGCTATGGAACCTCTTTAAATCCTTTGAAAATCGCCCTGCTCCATCTTTAGCTTTCAAAAATTCTTTTTGTGCTTTCACCAGCTAACTCGCCTTATGATTCACTGGTTAGCTGGTGAAAGCTTTGCCTTTCACCAGCTAACTGGTTGTAAATTTACCCTTTGCACTAGTGAAAGCTTTGCCTTGGAAAAAAAGGAACTTTCACCTCCAAAACTGTTATTTTATCAAAAACTCAGCGTGTCTCTGCTTTGTCTCCTTGCATATTCACAACAACCTGGGCTAGCACTTGCAGGTCTAGGTGTGACTTCTATTTTTGCTTCAATTTTCTAATCTTCCTCTTAAGGTGTTTTGCTACCAATACCATAGAATGTTATAATCTTTGGTGATTTTCTTCTTTCTCTTCTTGTCCTTGACACTTTCACAAGCCAACTTTTCAAATGCAACATTTGTTTCTGCAAAATTATCAAACATAGTTTTGTATCTCTCCTTAATTACTCTTTCTAAAACCTCTTGTTGAGCAATCACTTCTTTAAGTTGCTTGATTTTCTGTGATTTATTTGACTTTGTGCTCTTTGATGTTTCACCTTCATCAGTGTGAGTAAAAGTCTCACAATCCTGTGCAAATTCCATGGAGTGTTCATGGATTTTAATGGTTGGAATTTCATCTTCTTGCTTTGGCTTTGTTTATGAGTCTATGTATGGTAGATTCAGGATATTTGTCTTCTTTTTTGTAGGCTTCTCTGAAGTGGTTTCAAAATCTAACTTTTTCTTTGACCTGTGAGACTTTATGCCAAAAATCCTATCTTCTGGTGGTCCTGGAAGAGTTCTCCTCTTCCTCGAGTTGTTTTGAGGAGTTAATTGTCTTTTTCCAGCTCTCTTCTGCTCATTCATGGGCTAAGTTTGGGTTTCAAAGCCTTCCCAAAAAAGAAATGTTTCCAAGTCATTCCTCTTTGTCTTAGTTCCTCCAGGATTATCAATTTGATTAGGTCGAAATGACAAAGAGTTTTTTTCATACTTAAAGGTTCGGCCCTAATCTTTTTACAGACTTTAGTTAGGCTTTTATGCAAGAAGAAAGGAAAATTTAGGAGAGTTTTCTCTGTAAAATGGTCTAAGAGCTTGAAATGGTATAGCATCAGCTTGTCATACCTGCCTTCTGAGGTTATATAGAGTTGGATGCCCTTGAACAAGTCCTTCCATTCATCCTCCAAATAAGAAACTGGCATTCTTTTCTTCCATGCAACATTTCTAAATTCTTCCTTAAGATATGCTCTGAAATTGAGGTTCTTGGTTGCTGTTGTTTTGAACCAACTCTGGCCTGATCTAGGTAAGATGGTTGCTATAGCAATGGCGGCTTCATCAACTATGATTTCTAAAGACCCGACACAGGTTTTATTTCCATCGTATGATTTAGCAAACACTTCAGCTGTTGTTTGGTGACAACCGTTCTGTAACTTCTCAACATATCCCATGCAGCCTGCGTCTGAGAAGTGTTTTTGTACCTCTGGATGCGCTTGTAAAAAGGACAGACTGTCTAATTATTTCCTTAACAATGAACCACTTCGTTTCCTTGCCATCTACAACTCGATTCCCAGACAATTTTGCAAACCAAATCACTGTAATTTGTTGTTTGAGCCAAAGTTTGGCGCTGGTGAAAACTCTCGGCATTGTCTTTCAAAAATGAAACCACAACATATGCCTATGGATGATACGTGTTGGGGATATGAAGTGTCGATTTGATGTCACCAGCCGAGTAGTACCGCTCCTTTACCTATGATGATGGATTTGAATTTTCCATCTCAAGCGCCATTATCTCGTGAAGCATGCATTCCTGAACACGATCCGCTTTGATATCCGATTTAGACGTGCAAACATAATCTTCATCATTATCTGCTTTCACCAGCACCTTATAATGATTACATGACGTGTGTTGAGCATGTCATCCTTTGATTTTTGAAAACGTGGAGGGAGAACACGTGTTCTGCACTTTCACCAGCTGACGGTCTGCGGGAAAGTACTCCTTAACTGTTGAAAATTGCCGCTTTCACCAGCTAGTCCTCAAACTTGAAACACACGTTAGCTGTTGAAAGCCTTTTCATGAAATTTTAAGGAAAAGACCTTTATGGATCGAGTTATTTCTAAGATATGAATTAAAAACCTAAGTTTTTCCACTAGAAGAACTTAAAACAAATTGGAGAAAACTACCAATGACCATGTTATCAATCCCAAAATGAAACCATAGTGACTGATTCATTTTGGGAGCTAACATTTGGCTCCAACTGGGATGGAAACCTCCCTATGAGGTGACCAAGAACCTAGCTAGACTCAGTAGCCTTTATTACAAATTTAAAAATTTGAAAAATAGTTTTGCTTAGTACCATTGGGCATGGAGTTATTCAAGCGATAAAAACAAAGAAAATAGAACTGAAAAGAATATGTACAAGTAAAGCAGGGCTTTAAGAAAAGTCTTATGAAAAATATGTCTTTAGAAAATTCTCATTGAACGGGCCACCAACTACTTCCTCGCCTGCGAGATTTTGGAGAACAAAGGTATTGTTCTGCTGAACCGTTGTTATAACAAAAGGACCTGTCCAGAGAGCATCAAATTTTCCATGTTTCCCCTTCTCTTGCCTTGCTGCATCCCATTTTAAGACTAGTTCCCCTGTTTTGAAGATATTTGGTTTGACTTTCTTGTTGAAAATCTCCTTCATTTTTCCTTGGTGTAATTCTGTCTTTTCCAAAAGTTGCTCTCTATCTTGCTGCAACTCTACCAAATTATGGATTCTCCGAGTTAAATCACTTGGTTCAGAATCAGTTTCTTGTAAAAACTTTGCAACTGGCAATGCAAGTTGAACAGGAAATATGGCTTCAGTACCATATACCAACTTGAAAGGAGATGTACCAATTGACTTTTTACTTGTAACCCTATCAGTCCACAAAGAAAATTTCAGATTGGAATCCCAACCTCTAGTATTTTGTTCAAGCAACTTGTTTATAATTCTGACTAAACTCTTATTTGATGACTCAACTAAGCCATTTCCTTGTGGATAGTAAGAAGTAGAATGTACTAGCTGAATTCCTAGCTCTTCACATAATTTTACCAAGTGCTTATCCTTGAATGCAACAGCGTTATCAGTGACTATTCTCTTAGGGCAACCAAATCTGGTGAATATGTTTTCTTGCAGAAAATTTATGATGATAGTATGATTGGTGTTCCTGGTAGGAATAGCCTCAATCCACTTTGTAAAATAATCGGTGGCAACAAGGATCCACCTATGATGACTACTATAAGGTGGGTGAATCTCACCTATGAAATCCAGACCCCATTGCTGGAAGGGACCTGTGACCATTATAGGTCTGAGGGGAAGAGACTTCAGTTGTTGTTTGCCTTCAAATATTTGACACTTGTCACATGTTCTCACAAACTCACACACATCTGAAAATAATGATGGCTAGTAATAACCAGATCTTAAGATTTTATGTGCGGTGGTTTTCCAATAGTGATGTCCTCCGCATTAACTATTATGGAACTCAATCATGACCTTAGCTGCTTCTTCTTGGTTTATGCACCTCAATAATAAACCTATTGGATTTTTCCAGAACAATAAGTTGCCATTGATGCAGAAATTCATGGCTTTGAGCTTTAAAGCCCTTCCTTGTGTTTTTGTCAAATCTGAAGGGACTGATAAAGTTTGCAGAAAATGAATAATATGACTGTACCATTTGCAATTTGCTAGGTGAGTTGAGACCTGTATTTCCTCACCTCTTTCATCCTCTGAAGACTGAACATTATCTGCATTAACACTTACCAAATTTATTTCGAGCAGTTTACAATTTTCTTCTGCCAAAAGTTTGGCAAGGCCCTGACCCTTCACAAGTTTTGCTGGTTTAATTTCAACATCAAATTCAATTAACTTTGCTATCCACTTACTCCTTTTTCCATCTATGTCGGGTTGTATAAGCACATCTTTAACTGAACTGGAGGGTACGTAAGCTATTACCTTGGCTTGAAGGATGTAAACTCTGAAAGATTTTAATGACTTGATAAGTGCATATGTTTGTTTCTCCAATAATTCATACTTTACCTCTGCATCCCTCAAGACTTTACTGAAGAAGGAAACCGGTTTCTCCTGATCATCAACATTTTTCTGCAAGAGTACTGTTGCAATTGTATCTCTTGAAGCAAATGAAAAAATGTAAAATTCCTTGGCAAAGTCGGCGTTGATCAAAACAAGGGTTGTCGTAATGGCTTCCTTGATAGCATTGAATGAGTGTTTGGCTTCTTCAGTCCATTTTACCTCGGAGTTCTTTCTTAACATAGCAGTAATATGCTTAGTCAGTTCTGCAAAGTTTACTATAAACATCCTGATAAAGTTTATAGTCCCAAGGAAAGACTGAATGTCCTTCTTTGATCTAGGAAGAGACAGATTTTTAATTTCTTCTACTCTTTTTGGGTCAATTTTCACCCCATCAGTTGAAACAATATGTCCAAGTAATTTCCCTTCCTTAAGTGCGAAATTTGATTTTTTTGGATTAAGAGAAATGCCATACCTTCGACATTTTAGGAATGTATTTTTTAAGTGTTGCAAATGAAGTTCATGGTTGCTCGAAAAAACAATGATATCGTGAAGATATATCAGGACAAATTTATCTTTCTCTCTAATGAAAGCAATGTCCATCGCCCTTTGGAATGTCGCGCATGCATTCATCAATCCAAAGGGCATATTTTCGTACATAAACGTACCCCATGGAGTAGTAAAAGAATTCTTTTCTTTATCGTCCGGATGGATAGCAATCTGGTTGTATCCAGAAAACCCATCAATAAAAGACATCACCTTTGATCCTGACACCTTCTACAAAATATGTTCCATTTTGGGCAGAGAGTAGTTGTCCTTCCTAGAGCACTTATTCAAATTTCTGAAGTCGACGCAGAGTCTGATCTCTCCATTCTTCTTTCTGACTGACATGAGATTTGCAATCCATTCTGAATATCTGAGAGGTATGATGATGCGGGCATCCAATAGTTTTTTTATTTTCCTTTCCATTGTAGGCAACAACAAAGGATTAAAATATCTAAGTTTCTGCCTAAATGGCTTGGTATCTTTGTTTAAGGGAATCTTATGTTGAATTACCTCTGTGTCGAAAGTCTTCAAGTCATCATATTTCCAAGCAAAGATGTCAGCAAACTCCTTTAGCAATTCTCCATAATCAGCCTTTTGTTTTTCAGTCAAATGTGAAGCTAAGTTGACATATTTAGGATCATGTTCACTGGCTACATTATACTGCAAAACTTCTGAATCTTTTTCCCCATTTTCCAATTTGACAGCCACATCATTATTATCAAAAAGCCTTTCCAAAGGGACCAAACCTTTAGGAATTCTTTTGGTAGACAGCTGGAATATTTCATGTGCTGCGATTTTCCTTCTCAATTTTGGCTTCTCAATTTCATCATCATGTTCATTCTCCTGATCAATTTGAAAATCTGCAAACTCATCTATCACTGCAAGAAATATAGTGAGTTCAACATCATCTTCGAAAACTTTCCAAAATTTTACATTATCAGGGAGGGATGGCCTATGTTTAACTTGAATTTCGTAATTCAATTTATGAGGCAGAGGAGGTATGAAAGCACAAGCTGACACAACTAATGAATTAGCCAATTCATTCATTGCTCTAGGTACATATGAAATTTTAAAATCTACAAAAGTATGGATTGCCCTCAAAACTTCATCTCTATATGCTTTCAGCCTGACATGTTTTGCTTGAAAGGACTTGTTCACCTGCTGAATGATTAGAACTGCATCTCTGAATACCTGCAATCTTTTAATCTCCATCTCTTTGGCTGCATTTATCCCCAGAAGTAGTGCCTCATA
>SNQJ01S0010337.1:370254-394875 GCA_010110895.2 Picea sitchensis
AAATAAGAGGCAAGGGTCTCTCATTTTTAATCACACTTGAGAATATTGAATATCTACAAGTGACTAAGGTAACCAAAGGATATCTAAGAGGAATTTCAGAGGGAAGGTGAAGTAAAGAAGGTCGAAGTTCAAGGGAGAATAAATTATTTTGATGATGTTTTCTAAGGTATGTTATTTACAGGTCATCTCACCATTTTTGCAATAAATTTTTTTATAGAATGATTCAGACCGTGAAATTGGGAGGCCGTTGAGTAAACATATCCAAGTAGCTGTGAAAAAAATTTCATCTTGTGGGTCTTTGTATTTTTGGATTTACACTCTGTGGAAAATAGGGTTTGTGGTTAGTCCTGAAACTAGTCTAAAACATGTGTTTCGGGTAAAAAAAGCCATAACTTATTTATAACAAATCCAAATTCAGTAAGAAAAAATGTGTTGGTTAGAGTACAGTTTGTAGTATTTTGTGTACCATTTTCAGATCCATATAACAAATATTATGTGCGGGGCACGCTCTACAAGTTTTATCTCTAGAATAAGCCAGAATTCAACAAGGTATGTCATTTTTGCTATAACTCATTTTATGTGAGGTTCCAAGTAGCGAAACCTGGAGGAATTGCATAAAAGACATTGAGGAACATTGTGTACTATTTTTAGATCTGTATTCATTACAGGTACATAGTTATGATCATTTCAAGTTAGGGTTGTTGACTAATCCAAAATTAGTCATGTGAGACTAAAGTAAAGTTTGATGAAAATGTTAGTCTCTTTTTGTTAAAGTTAAGGAAGTTTTGCAGGTATGTGATCACATACACCAGGTCTATTACAGAGTTACAAATCAGATTTGGATGATGAAATTGATGAGGGCTTTTGGTTGAGGTACATGTTGGGTACATGGTTGAGACAAGTAGTTGATTAGTTGGCACATACATGAGGTGTGTAGTTGATGATGTTGGTACATCTTGATGAGTCATAGTTTATGTGTATTTGATGCATGATTGGTACATATTTGGTGCATGTTCGATGCACTCATTGATTGTACAGGTTGAGGTACATGTTGGTGCATAGTTTATGCACTTGTTTATGGTACAGGTTGATTACGGGTTGTTTGGATAGGTTATTTGCACAGGTTTAGTGCATGGTTGATGCATTTGTTTATGGTACAAGTTGAGGTACAGGTCAATGAATGGTACATGTTGGCACATGTTATTAATACAGGTTGTTACATGTTGATTGGTACAGGTTTACAGTAGTATATCTCACAGTGATGGTGTGACAATGGTTCCATCATTCTACTTCTACGTCAGGTCGGTTGGACGAGGAAAGGACGGGTCGTTGTATCCACATTCCGGTTGTAGATGGAGAACATAGGGGGTTGTAGCCTCATTTTGGTTGTATCCATAGAATTGGGGAGTTGGGTCGTCCCTCAGGTTGTAGCCTGAGAAACTAGGGGGTTATTGCCTCATTCTGGTTGTAGACAAAGAATTGGGGAGTTGGATCTTCCTTCAGGTTGTAGTCTGAGAAACTAGGGGGTTGGAGCCTCCTTCCAATTGTGGCTGAAAAACAAAGTAAGTTGGTGCTTCCAACGAATGTAATTCTTAAAGACATATAAGAAAAACAATTATGTGGTTTTCTCCTGCATTGGGTTTTCACGTAAAAACATTGGTGTACTGTGTATGTGTATGATTGCTCATTTGTTCATTTTTTATTTACTATGAAATTATTGGATGATAATGCTACATTGATATAACACTTGCATTATATGGTTAAAAAAGATTATATTTCTCTACTATTGATTCACTCCCCCTCTCAGTAATCCAACACACTTCCACCTGCGACATGTATGTATTGTCGTGCATCAGATCATGACACAAAAGAATTCCCTACACTATTAGGGAAGATCCAGGAAAAAAGAAATCGGAACAATCAAAATGTTCAGTGGATTTTGGTGGAAGTAAGGTATGATGTAATAAATATCAACATAGTTATGCGGGGAGGAGCTAAGACAGGAAACGATGCATTAAGACAAGATCTAGCACAACACCAATGGGTGAAGACGAATGTCGAACCAAAGAAGAAGTTTGATGCGTAGAACGAAAAGGAGATATTCAAGCAGGCCAAACAAGAATTCTTAAATATAGACATTTCATCGACATCAACTGTGCATCATAATAAGGAAGTACCAGCATACGAGATGCCTCCATCGCTGGATCACACCAAGGAAGAACAAATCCTAGGACAAGTAAGTGCGATTAAATTTTTTTGCAATCCTGTGTTAAACTACTAAACGATCCATCATCTATTAAAGTGTTACAAAGTATGCTAGAAAGATGTAGCATAGAGGTAGAAGGAAAGCTAGAACAAAAAACAATTAATCATATGCATTCAAGGAGGAGAACAAGCAGAGAATTCAAACTGAATGCTAACATTAGATATTTCAACATGGGATATATTATACTGGATTTAGGATCTGAAGTAAATGTATTACCCAATACGACATGGAAGTGTATGGGAGAAACTACATTAGGCTATTCACTTGTTCAACTAAAAATAACAAACCAACACAGAGTTCTACCAATTGGAAGACTAAAAGGGATGACAGTAAATCTGGATGGAGTGTGCACTAAAGCCGATTTCGAAGTAATAGAGATAGTGGATGGAACAACACCTTATCCAGAATTTCTTGGCTTGGATTGGGCGTTTGACAATCATGCCATAATCAACTTAAAGATGAGGAAGATGACATTCGAGTAAGGAGAATACATAGTCATTACGCCATTGGATCAATCATAAGGAGAAAGGTTTGTAGAACCTACTTGCTTAGAACTGGAGGAAATTAACCAGTTGTACAGAACAACCATGCGAGAAGAAGATTATGTGAATCCAACTGTAGATGGGGTACTCAGTTGCAGAAGTATTGTGTCATGGATGTCAGAATCAGATACAGGCTTACAAAATTGGAAGTAGAGGTTACATGAAGTCTCCACAAGAAGATGCACAAGACTAGACCACACAGTAAGATGAGTAGGTACGAAGATAAGGGAACCTCCCATCTTCCATGGGGTGAATGAATTCGAAGCATTATTAACATGCTACAAAGATCAAGTGTTATAAAATCAGAGGCTCTTATCCCTAGATATAGCACTCAAGGCAACACCTGTCATATAGTGGTGTGCACACAAAGAAACATTCAAGGACTGGTACCAATGTAAACAGTTACTACGCATTAGATTTGGCAACGAACAGGGAACCAACCAACTGCAGAAATATGATGGACAGGGGGTACCAACAGAACACTTGGAAAATTGAAGAATGCTACAGAGGATGACACCACCATAGGAATGGCCTCATCATTTTGTTCACACATTAGAATTGATTCCAGCAAACTGGTATACAGACTAGGAATTGCACAGAGGAACTACAAACTGGATAGTATTACGGCAGAACTTTGCATTCACTTTCTCATTTGAACATGAGAACCCCAACATAGAATCAACACTTAAGTGAATCAGAGGGGCGATATTCATTAAAAAACCGTAAGTTCAACTCATGACAGAAGAACAACAACAGAACAGACAGACAGTAAAATAAATATTTTCATGCTACCATGTGCACGAAGAAGCACCAGATGAAGATGACCCGTGAAACATTCAGATTGCGGAAGTTGAAGGTGAAAGAGAAGTGGAAGGCCCACCTCTGGAATCAGAAGTATTTGTTGTGTCGATCAAGGTGAAGAAATTCAACATTGGGACAGTTGAGAACCCCAAAATGGCCATCATTGGAGACTATTGGAATGAGAAAAAAGTGGAAATCATAACAAATTTGTTGCGCAAGTACAACGACCTATTCCCAACAACGTTCACCGAAATGAAAGGCATAGCAGGAGAGCTAGGTGAAATGAATATACCTCTCAGATCTGAGGCAAGACCAATCAGACACTAGAGACCATATAGACTAAACCCCATATATAAGAAAAAATTCAAAGCCAAAATTGATAGGATGTTGGAGGCTGGAATCGTATAACCTGTAGAAGAATCTGAATGGATAAGCTATATGGTAGTTCAGGAGAAAAATCAGGGAGGTGTAAGGATATGTGTCGACCTAAGGAAGTTGAATGATGCATGCCTACATGACCTATTCCATACTCCTTTCACCGATGAGGTGTTGGAGAACGTAGGAGGACATCAAGCTTACTCATTCACTGATGGATTATCAGGATACCATCAGACATTCCATGTGCATCATCCATAGAACTTGGATCTATTCTAGCACAACCAGAAGCAAGAGAATTGGCCCATCCTATATAATTTGCTAGAAGAAAACTCTCAGATTCGGAACATAATTACAATACCACAAAGAGAGAAGGCTTAGCTATGGTCTATGCGCTTCAGAATTTCAAACATTACTTATTGGGAAAACTTTCAAGATGCTTACAAGCCACTCAGCTCTCAAATACCTTGTCAACAAGCCAGTGTTGGGGGGGAGAATTTGTATATGGTTATTGTTGTTCTAGGAATTTGTCTTCGGAGTGATAGTCAAACCAAGGAAGTTGAATGCAGGACATGATCACCTATCAAGGATCATTAATGGAGAAGAACCTATCAATATAGAGGACAACTTTCCCGATGCACAATTATTTTCATTCCAAGTAGCTGATGAATATTTTGTAGACATCATTCAATACTTGAGTACATGGACTGTGCCACAAGAATTCAACATTGTGCAGAAGAAAAATCTAGTAGTTAGGGTTGCAGGTTATCAATTGATTGCAGGACACTTATACAATATGGGTGCAGACGACATCTTGAGAAGATGTGTACTAGAACATGAAAGACCTAGTATTTTAGTAGAAGCCCATGAGTGAATAACAAGATAACATTATGTAGGCAAAGCTACCGCGCAGAAGGTATTGTGCACAGGACTATGGTGGTTGATTGTTCATAGAGACTCAAAGGACTACTGCCAGAGATGTGATTTATGTCAGAGGGTTGGTAAGATGAATAGACGGGATGAGATGCCCCTGAGACCACAAGTAACCATGCAGGTATTCGACAAATGGGAAATAGACTTTGTGGGACCAATTAACCCACCAGCAAAAAGGTCAGGAACAAGGTATATTATTATTGCGACAAAATACTTAACAAGATGGGCAGAAGCAACACCAGTAAAATATTACAGTGCAGAGACAACAACACACTTCTTATTTGAGCAAGTGATCACTAGATTTGGATGCCCAAGGATTTTGATGAGTGACCAAGGAACTCACTTCATTAACAACACTATTAATGCTATATTACTAAGGAGTTTGAACTTTATCATTAAAAGAGTACACCATATCATCCTCAAGAAAATGGAACAGTGGAAGCCTTTAATAAGATCCTCGAGAATGCACTGACAAAGATCTGCAATGTCAACAGGGACGATTGGGACTTGAAGATACCAATAGTATTGTGGGCATACAGGACCACATGCAAAAAATTGAGAGGGGAGACACCATTCATATTGGTGTATGGACAAGAAGTAGTGGTGTCATTAGAGTTTTTGGTACCTAGTCTACATGTAGCAGAAATTACAAACATGATAGAGTGAGGCGTAGTACAAGAAAGGCTAAGACAGTTGATGATCATGGAGGAAGATAGGATTCTAGAAGGGTTTCATCAAGAGGTACAAAAATCAAGGGACAAATCTTGGCATGATAGACATATTAAGAGGACAAATTTCAAGGAGGGGGATCTAGTCTTGGTGTACGACAGTAAATCTCTTCAACACCCAGGAAAACTCAAATTGCAGTGGTTGGGACCATATGAAGTAAATACTGTCACAGATGGGGGAGTTGTACAGTTGAAGGACTTGGGAGGATAAAAACTCATAGGAATGATCAATGGGAGTCGACTGAAGCTGTATAGGGACAGTCGACCTCCTAGCACTTATAAAAAAAGAAAAAAAACAAGCAAAGGACTGAGTGCAGCAATAGAGGGGTTACCATGCAAGATAGTAGAGGACAACACCCAACTAAAAGAGGGGTAGCGTGCCAAAAATAAATGTGCACGTGCACCATCCAAATAGAATAACACACACTTGGAATAACTAGTGTGTCAAAGAAAGGACCAACGGTCAGAAAAAGGCGAAAATGGCGGTTACGACAAATAGGCGCCAACTGGAAGTGTCCATCAAAATTGAATGACAAGAATGATCGATGGGAGATCGCATTAATCGCGACAACTGGTGATGTCAAGGGAATCCATTGGCAGGTACATGGGAAGCACCAATTCATTTAAACCACAGCTCGGGTAACTTCTTCGAGAAGTTTCACACGATTCCTATATAAGGTAAGCACGCGGGTATTGGAAGGGTTATTGTGAAATTGAAAAAAGCACAGAGCGACAGAGTATACAGAGAAGAGAGCGAGTTTCTAGGTGCTACAGAATGAACTAGCTCGGTGAAGACCATATTAACCACCATGGCACCACCCAATCTAGGAGTGTTGAGCCAGGCCTACAAACGACCTCGAAGCAACCTTAGAGTACCTCAACAACCACAGGGAATCAAACAGGAATCAACATGGACTACTGAATTCATCGACTTGGAAGAAATACCTTCACCCAATATGGAACTAGAGATCCCCACACCAGTGGTGGAGGAAACCCAACAAACAACAACAGTGGACATGGATATTGATATGTTGGAAGTGGGACAGAGCCAGTAGGCCAAGGATGCATGAAATACTTTTCACCCTGAAAACCCTGAAGAATCCTTGAGGGACAATGGGACGGTCCCAAACCAGATAGAAGTGGTTGCGCCAGAAAGGTCACACACAGTAGCGTTGTAGCAGCAACATGAGGGAATAGTAGAAGATGTCACCAGTCGGCCAGAGGCATATACAGAGGAGAGAACAATGAAGGTTGGAACCTTGATTCAACCACCACAACAGAAGGTAAAGCATCCAGAATCAAGATCACCACGCAGGAAGGTTGCAACATCCATAGTCCTACATCACATTCCGGAAGGGGTGCGTATCACGACTAACCTATTAGGATGAGTGTAAAAATTACGATACTTGGACCATTATGTGACTGACATGGACAATTTTCCTAAGTTTGCAAAACAATTTTACCTAGATAGCGTGGGTATAGGACCCTTCGGCGAGCCAATTTTCTAACTAAAATAGTGGGCAGTTGGACTAGCCAACACCGAGATTCTAAACCTATTGGATATCCCACACTTTGGAAGGGGTCGCGACGTAAATAACTGTGTCAAGCAGCTGATGGAAGTTACCCATAGAGGCTACCTATGGGTGGAGGAGCCTGTATTGATAGACGTAGATCTCATTGTGTTTATTACAGGGTTGTCATCTCGGGGGGACAACCCCACACAGTTCCTTGATGACAAGACAAAGGAGAAGTCGTTGGTCGAGGAAATGAAGAAGATGTATGGCACAGAAAGAGGGTCGCATGGAATCATCATCAAGTGCATCAGTGATGCAACAACAAGGCTGGCCACCAAAATCATGGCATACAAGTTGCTTAGGAAGTGCCGCAAGGAGGAATTCCCTACCGGGGTCATCGCAGTTGCAGCACAGTGCATAGAGGGCACTATGCTTAGCTGGGCCATGTACTTGTTAAATCTATTCCTTGAGGACTGCAAAGATGCGCAAGACCTAGGGACAAAGTTCCACTACTCTTGGCTACTCATCCTGATGGTTACTGCAAGTGAACCACTCGTTGCCGCCCAATGCGATACCTATCATTGGGGAACACTTCGGACCCCAAAAACAAAAGTGAAAATGCAAGAATGTTCGCAGGGTATTACAACGACATGTAGGAAAGCATTGCCAACACTTGGTGGATTATGCCAGAAGTAGTCGCGTAATATCGGGACATCGCCAACTTTAAAGTGACCAGGAATACAGTATGGATCCAAGTATGAAAGGATCGTGGGAAGGAATGGATAAAGCTATGATACTACGTCAAAGAAGAGGACGTAAAGATGGCCATGAAGGATTGGAAAGATGATTGGAGATTTCCAGTCCTGATTCAAGAAATGCCCACGGATAAGGAGGTTGATGCAGGGCAAGAAAAGACACCTGTAGGAGACAAAACGATGCCCAAGAATCCAAATCCAGGGTAGAATCTAGCATAGCAAAAGAAAGGGGGTACGCCAAAGAAAGGTAACCAGGTGGGAAAAAAGGACAACACCCAAGCACCGCAGGAACAGGAAAAATAGGTTGATACAACACAGGGGACCACATCAAGTTCTACCCAATAGTGACAAGGCCAGACTAAGAGGTCGATCATACACATTGGGGGTGCGCACAAGAAGGCTAAGGCACACAAGACACCACCGGAATATACAATCACCGAGGACGATGTGGACCTCATGGCTAAACGATTCCACGATCGGGCAATTGAGGACTTTGAAGATGTCTAGCACCAAAGGGACCGGATCTAGGATGAGCTAGCTGACATGAGGCGTCTCCTAGATCAGATCATAGAAATCCAGAGGGTAGGCAAAGGAATAGATTTAGTCCTCACAACATTAGAAGAAGGAGCCAAAGCTGTGTTGAGCGAGCAGAATATGATCCAGATGATAGCCCAGGCGAGCTTGACTTTTCACGTTACACCCAACATGTTGTGCATGGATGCGATTGTGGGCCACACACCCTTGAAATATCTGGCACAAATATAGTTGGTAATGGGGAGGATACCAATCAAGGCGCTATATAAACTACAAGTCATCGTCATCCAGGAGGTACAGTCACGTGCACACACAGACGCAGCAGAGATGCAGCACACTAAGGACAACAGAGAAGAGTTGGAGTTGGTGCTCAAGCAAGTTAAGCTCAAGACCAAAGATGAGAAAGATCACATGGATAGGCTCGATCGGGGATTGGTTGTAGCCTATTACAGAATTCCAAAGAGTGCGCAAATAGCAAAGCCCACGATGACATAGAAAATTGTTCAGATTGTGCAAACAATCGATCAATACAGGCAGGAAATTGAGAACCTCCAGGAAACACTCATCCCTACCACTCCCCCGGAGGTCAAGGAACAAAGGAAGCAGGATGAAGCAGGGCAGATGGAGGAAATGGAACGACAATTCAGCATAGTTGTCGACGTTTTTGATAGAGCAACACAACTATGGACAAAGTTGGAGGAGGATTAATAGGTCTAGAAGTGGAACCAGGAAGAAGAAAATATAAGCACAGATATCCAGTACCTCAAGCAGAGGTAGAAGACGATGAATATCACTGAGCACCTCAAAGGAGTACAAGATATGAAGAAGATGCAAGAAGAAATCATAGCCACACAGACACAGAAGAAGGATAGACAAGATCAAATGGAACCTCTCCAAGAGCTAGCAATGAAGGTTATTGTGCAGGCAAAAGAGGCAAAGAAGAACATGGCACAAATTCAGGAAGAGTGTCTAGAGATGATTATCGAGGAGATTACAATGCTATTATTGGACACACACAGAGAAAAGAACATGCAGGCTCAAACACAAGCAAGGAAACTCATAGAGAATTTACAGACTCTCGCAAGAACTATTGAAGAAGCGCACAAAGTTTAGATGGCTTGGGACAAGCCACATGTCACTGTTCGGGGCCTGTTGGATGCAGACCTAGTCAGGAGAAAAGGCTATTTTTGGGAAGATAAGCATGAAAGGAGGAAAGGACATATGGAAGGAAAAGAAGCACATGTGTGGGAAGCAGGCTAGGCGTGCATGCAAGGAAGACCTAACGACACCAGGGTTAGGGTTTTTGCAATGTATTGTAATGGATGATGAGCCAAGAATATAAATAGGTATTATTTAGAGGGAGAGAAAGATAGAGAGGATGACGAGAGGAAGAAAGGCTAAAAGTTGTAAGAAATGTAATAGTCAGTAAGTTGGTGAGATAGAAAAGTAGTGAGCGACTCGATCCCGAGGGTTAGATCGCAAGCTGAGGAGCCTTGTGCGAT
This sequence comes from Picea sitchensis, assembly GCA_010110895.2. Taxonomy (NCBI): domain Eukaryota; kingdom Viridiplantae; phylum Streptophyta; class Pinopsida; order Pinales; family Pinaceae; genus Picea; species Picea sitchensis. Next base: position 380,205 of record SNQJ01S0010337.1, read on the forward strand.
CTAGTTAGCCTCGCAGGGATCGGGGAGCCTGTTGAAGAGAGTAATATCTAAGATTGTAAACATGTGTGGCGTGACATATTATTGAACCATAATAAAGAGCTTGAGAGCCAGATCTTTGTGGATGTAGCCTAGGAGGGGGTGAACCACGGTAACACCTATGTTATGTGAATGAATGTATGTGTCTTTATTGTTGTTAAGTGGTGAATGTTAGATGAATGAATTCACTAGTTAGATATAGTATTTCACATGCATGAATAGAATGACTGTTATAATCAGATGTTAGACTGAATAAATAAATATTGCAAGATACAACCGTAGATCTACACTCATTCCGAGGTTTCAAACACCTGATTATTGCAGCCACCCATAGAACTATCTCGGGTGAGACTGTGCAGTACACCCTATGTGTTGTGTTTCCTTCTGTTTTACCAAGGGGGGCAATAGTTTTAGAGGGATTTTGTTGGGAGCTTATTAAATCTGAACCGAGGTCAATCTATGACAGTAAGGTAGGATCAGGATAATCGATAAAGAATCCTAAGTAGAAGAATAGAAAGCCAACTGAGCATGAATAATTTATGTCTAAGGTTGATTAAGAATTTTGAAGCATGTTCGTTGAGATGAAAAATATGGTTAAGGAATTGTGGGAAGACATAGAAATAAGGAGAGAAAATCCTCATCAAAATGAAGGTGGTCAAGTTGAAACAAGGCTAAAAACTGAAGCATTTAAAGGAGGAGGAGAAGGTGAAAAACCTCCAAGATCTCGTTCATCCCCATCATCATCATCATCTTCTTCTTCTGATGAAAATGAACATTCTTATCATAAGAGGAAAAAGTGTTCTAAGAATTCTTCTCATTCTCATGATAGGCCTTTATTAAAGATCGATGTAAAGTTTGATTTGCCTACTTATGGTGGAGATTTGAATGTAGATAAGTTGGATAATTGGGTCAAACATATTGAAGTGTATTTCAGGGTACAAAAAATCACATAGGACACTTCAAGGATACAGTTGGCTACTCTTTTCCTAAGTGGCACAACTTTGATATGGTGGGAGAGTCGAACACAAGCTGATCTTATTCAATATGGTAAAATAATTTCTTCCTGGATTGAATTTTCTATTGCATTGAGAAAGTGATTTTATTCATTATCTTACATGTAAACATCAATGATTGCTTGGCAACATCTAAGACAAGGAAAAGGGAAAAATGTTCAAGCTTATACACGGGAATTCAAAAGGCATTATCTTTGGGAATTCCAGTACATACTCTCGAGACTCTTATAAAGTATATTGGTGGTATGCAATTGTATCTTCGCCATACTATATTGATGTTCAATCCTACTAATATTGATGAAGTATCAGTACAAGCTACACATATAGAAGATAGTAAGGGTAAGCATGTGAGCGAAGATAAGAAGCCAATAAAGTGTGAGAAGAAACTGAAAGGTAAATGGAAGAGTAAGAAGACAACTACAGTGTGTTATCTCTCTAGGAGTCCTTCTCGGGTTGTATCTTGAAGAAGCCCGGTAACTTAAAGTGTGATTGTTTTTGTATTTATGTGTTTGGATCAAATGGGAAATACTGACCTACTGAATTTGTATCAAGACAGTCAATTGTATACAACAGATGAGACAATGCTCTCAAGAATCAATGATCAGGTAAATAACTTAACTGGTGGGTGAAGAATTCTAAATTTATCAACTAGATCAAATGGGTGATGGGTTGAATAAAGATAGTACTGATTGCTTATTTAATCAAGCTTATGAACCGACTAATGAGATAACAGTCATTAGCAGTTAAGACAAAATTGAATCAATAGAAACCATCAAAGAACAGGAAAATAAGTAAATGGACATCTAACATCAATAGATGAGAGGAACTTGTGATCTATATTATATCATATGAAAAGTCTATTACAATATGGTGTAGCAGCAGTCTCTCCAGATTCGAACCTCCACTAGCCCTTCATGACTGATTGACTTTATAGCCTTTACAATATACGAATGTGATCCTATCAAGAAGGATCGAGAATACTAAAGATAGCATAATATAAAACTAAATACCAAAATAATAGTAACAGATCCTATATAAAGGGAGTCAAATCATATCTTAATACTAAGTCTTTGCCAACTTCTCCTGTATGTTGGATGATGACTATGCCTTCTAGAATATTCAATTGGCATCTAGAAGCTAATCGTCTCATCCTGGAAATCTCATTTTAACAACTTATAATATCTTTGACCAAAAATAAGAAAAATCCTTTATCTTCTTGCCTCAACATCTGTCTCAAAAGACTGGAATAGAAAACACTGCTTTTGGTGCATCATCACCTGCAAATCTAGCCATAGATTTTCATGCTTTTGAAATCTAAAAGGACCAATCATGTATGAGCTTATATTTACAGGCGTCCAAACTTGGTTCACCTCTGCATATAAAATGTCTACTGTGAAGGCCCCAGGCCTAAAGAATGTTAAAACCTTTGTACTTGGAAGTGTGTTTCCTTTGAGGAACATAATTTGTCATTTGTTGTTGCTCTGAACTTCCATATTCAGACACTGAAGCAAATCCCTTCCAGACCAAAACAATAGAAAATGGAAAACTCTCTTGAACCTTGAATTCACACACTTTGAATGTCAGATTAAGAATAACACACTGGAGAGAACATTCTTGAGCCACCCACTCACTTGTATTCATAGTCTGCCTCGGTTTCTTTCCAAAAGTCTCGGTCAATATTTGGATATTGCAGGAATACGAGAACCCAAGCCAACAACTTCAACCGCATGAATCTTATATACAATAACTCCTTCTTCTATCAAAACCTTCTCGCAGGGCCCTTTGACATGCTCGAGCATCGGTGGTGCAAGTTGTTCAAATTCATCATGTTTGATAAACCCTCTAACATCTCTCTCATCCATTAAACGGTCAATCGACTTGAGGATTTAATGCGGTTGCGTGGCATGTGAATTAGTTTGGTATATTGCGTGGCATATGGGATCGACTTTGGACATTTGGACACTGTAGTGCTTAAGTGTTTTGGCTTAATGCTAACCTGTGTATGGCCTGTGATGATGACAGGTATTTGAAAGATGGACTCGAAGCTTGTATGACTCATGTATTGACTATTTGACTTTGGTAAATACATAGGTTTGGTGAATAGGCTTTAATACCTAGGTCTTATTAAGCACACACCATATTTATAAATAAAATATGGTTTTTTATTTGAAAATATGAAAAAGCACAAAAACTGAAAATTTTGGCAAACTTAACAAGGATTTTGTAATGCGGGTCAAGGAAAAAAAAACCAAAAGGTTGTTGGGCAAGAGTGATCAATGGGAGCTTTGATGAAGACCTGGAAGTTAAGATACTAGCCAGAAAACTTTAGAAATGAGCGTATTTTCAAATAAAAATGAGAAAACACTCCAAAAATACCAGTGCATTTTTTGTCACTAACATCTGGCTCCAATTGGGATGGAAACCTCCCTATGAGGTTTCCAAGAACCTAGTAGTTCCAGTCGCCTTTACCATTGGGCATGGAGTCATCTGGCCTTTACCATTGGGCTATGGAGTCATCTAGCCTTCACAACTGATCCCCTGCAAGCCTGTGAGGTTTCAAGAACAAGCATACCTGTGCCTGTCCGTTTAACTTGAAAATCCTGTGACCTGCTCAACGATCATCCAAAATTTGTATTTTGTCTATTCCATTGGGATATGGATTCATTTAATGTCGTCACTAGATCTCTACAATATTTATTCAAACTCTGAATGCAAATTCACTACTGCAAACTAACAAACTAAAAAGAAACTCCAACCATGCTCGATGGTGAGATTATTCTCTACCTATTCCTATTCTTAACCAGAAAAAATATGCTCATCATGTGACATCATGCTTCCAATGAAGCGATGATAACATCGAACTATTTACAAAATCTCTTTGCAAGCAGATAAATGTCAAAGAACACTTCATGTCGTGCAGTAGAATTTCAACTTGCAAAGCATACTTACAATCATCATTTGTTTTGATTCCAAAGATTGCACAACTGAAGACTTATGAAAAACATAACTCCATAGAAACAGTTACCGGATCATAGAAATAAGTTAACTCTGCTTGTTGCTCAAGCCTTTCTTCTCCTTATGATATACGGATCTTCTCATAAACAAGTTTCTACAATTCTGAAAATAGCAGTGAGTTAATTTGACTACTAACCCCTTCTTGTTTGATATCTTCTTCATAAATGATATCAGTCTTTTGTTCATGAGATGTTGCAAACATAAGAGAAGATATTAAATCTTCAGGGAGATTAAACTCATCATATTTAATGTCTTCTGCAAACATAGAATGGTTGATTTCAACATGATATTGTTCCTTGATGGGCAAAGAAAAAGGCTCATCAAAATCAGATTCGTAGTTGTTATATATTGGTTCGGTGTTGCTCAAGTCAACATCATTTGCTGTAGAAATTTTTTCTTCTTCATCTTCATAATTATCAAAAATCGGAGAACAAAAAACCTCTACATCTTGCAAAGAAGAACATAGAATCTTCAGATCCTTCTCTTCACTTACAGGTGAGAACATATTGTAGGCAGCCTCTTGAAAATTTTCAGTAAATTCTTCTTTTATAACTATTTCTTCATACAACTCAAAGGCAACAGGTGCATTAGAGACAAGGCCTGATGCATCTACATCCATGCACTCCTCATAATTAATTGTATCAAGAAACTATTCATCAACAACATAATTTTCATCTTTACAAACAGAAGAATGAACTACCTCCTATTGAACTTGCTTCTCAAATTCATCACAACAATCTTCGAAGAGACTTTCAGCTGGAAATTCATCTTTACAAAGCAAATGAAAAGCATCATGAAAACTTGCTAATGAGTGAATACTTAAAGCTGGAAGAGATCGGCACCAATCAAGGGTTTGTCCCTTCAATGAATATCTGAAAGGCTTTATTTGAACATCCTCATGTATAATTTCAAGACGATGAATAAAGTCATGAAAATCCATCAAGTGTTCAGCTGGCACTTCCCACTCTTCTCCTCAAAATCTGGGAAGAATTTTTCCCCATTCATCTCTACTAGGTACTAGATGAGGGTAACCAGAAATATTTGAGAAATTGAAAAATGCATGCCTCTCGTTCATTTCATACCAGTGGAATCACCAACAAATTTATGAACAATGGAGTCGCCACTGAATCTGTCCTTCATGGAGTCGCCAGATAGATGATTACAATTGAAAATATGTCCAGACTTTTTCTATCATCAAAGTTGGATCTTTTCGTCTCCCAAGGAAGTTGAGCTTCAATCTCCTCTCCTCGGCAACGACGCCAATTTGTTATCTCTCCAAGAGTCCTTCTCAGGTTGTATCTTGAAGAAGCCTGGTAACTTAAAGTGTGATTGTTTTTTTATTTATGTGTTTGGATCAAATGGGAAATACTGACCTATTGGAATTGTATCAAGACAGTCAATTGTATACAACAGATGAGACAATGCTCTCAAGAATCAATGATCAGGTAAATAGCTTATCTGGTGGGTGAATAATTCTAAATTTATCAACCAGATCAGATGGGTGATGGGTTGAATAAAGATAGTATTGATTTCTTATTTAATCAAGCTTATGAAGTGACTAATGAGATAATATTCATTAGCAGTTAAGACAAACTTGAATCAATAACAACCATCAAAGTACAAGAAAATAAGTAAATGGACATCTGACATCAATAAATGAGAGGAACTTGTGATCTGTATTATATCATATGAAAAGTCTATTACAATATGGTGTGGCCTCAGTCTCTCCATACTCGAACCTCCACTAGCCCTTCATGATTGATTGCCTTTATAGCCTTTACAATATACAAATGAGATCCTATCAAGAACGATCGAGAATACTAAAGATAGCATAATATAAAACTAAATACCAAAATAATAGGAACATATCTTATATAAAGGGAGTCAAATCATATCCTAATACTAAGTCTTTGACAGCTGCTCATGTATGTTGCATGATGACTATGCCTTCTAGAATCTTCAATTGACATCTGGAAGCTAATCGTCTCATCCTGGAAATATCCTTTTAACAACTTATAATATCTTTGACCAAAAATAGGAAAACTCCTTTATCTTCTTGCCTCAACATCTGTCTCAAAAGACTAGAATAGAAAACACTGCTCTTGGTGCATCATCACTTGCAAATCCAGCCTTAGATTTTCATGCTTTTGAAATCTAAAAGGACCAATCATGTATGAGCTTATATTTATAGGTGTCCGAACTTGGTTCACCTCTGCATATAAAATGTCTATTGTGAAGGCCCCAGGCCTAAAGAATGTTAAAACCTTTGTACTTGGCAGTGTGTTTCCTTTGAGGGACACAATTTGTCATTTGATGTTGCTCTGAACTTCCATCTTCAGACGTCGAAGCAGATCCCTTCCAGACCAAAACAATAGAAAATGGAAAACTCTTTGGAACCTTGAATTCGCACACTTTGAATGTCGGACTAAGAATAGCACACTGAAGAGCACATTCTCGAGCCACCCACTCACTTGTATTCATAGTCCGCCTCGGTTTCTTTCCAAAATTCTCGGTCAATATTTGGATATTGTAGGAATATGAGAACCTGAGCCAACAAATTCAACCGCATGAATCTTATCTACAGTAACTCCTTATTCAATCAAAACCTGCTCGTAGGTCCCTTTGACACGCTCGAGCATCGGTGGTGAAAGCTATTCAAATTCATCATGTTTGATAAACCCTCTAACATATTTCTCGTCCATTAAACACTCAATCAACCTGAGGGTTTAGTGTAGTTGTGTGGAATGTGAATTAGTTTGGTATATTGTGTGGCATATGGGCTCGGCTTTGGACATTTGGATATTGTAGTGCTTAAGTGTTTTGGCTTAATGCTAACCTGTGTATGGCCTGTGATGATGACAGGTATTTGAAAGATGGACTCGGTGCTTGTATAACTCATGTATTGACTGCTTGACTTTGGTAAATACATAGGTTTGGTGAATAGGCTTTAATACCTAGGTCATGTTAAGCACACACCATATTTATAAATAAAATATGGTTTTTTATTTGAAAATATGAAAAAGCATAAAAACAAAAAAAATTGGCAAACTTAACAAGGATTTTATAATGTAGGTCAAGGAAAAAGAAACCAAAGGGTTTCTGGGAAAGAGTGATCAATGGGAGCTTTAATGAAGACCTGGAAGTTAAGATACTGGCCAGAAAACTTTAGAAATGAGCGTATTTTCAAATAAAAATGAGAAAACAATCCAAACATACCAGTGCATTTTTGGTCACTAACATAGTGAAGAAGGATGAAGGGAAGAAGCCTACATGTTCTCATTGCAAGAAGAAAGGACATGAGGAGGAAAAGTGTTGGAAGTTGCATCCATAATTGAAGCCAAAATGGGCTCAACCTAGAAAGGGTAATAAGAAGACCACAACCATAGTTTAGGATCTTGGATCAAATTCTGAGGATGAAGCCAAAACTTATAGCTATGGGCATCAAAGGCAAATCTTTTTTTTTATTTTCAGTTCACTTACTTCTTTTGCAAAGAATAAAGTAATCCCTGATGAAAGGCAAAGAAAATGTTTGTTTCATTTATGAGTTATCTCAAAGCACATTAAGATTGATACACTTATTGATAATGAATCACAATTGAATCTTATTTCAAAGCAATTTGTTCATATGTTGGGAATGGAAACTAGGCCTCATCTGAGACCTTGTCCTTTGGGTTGGTTTTTCTATAATGATAAGGTACAGGTAACTAAGAAATGTAATTTACGGTTCACTATCATATCTAGTTTCATTGATGAGGTACAGTTAGACGTTGTTCCACTCAACATTTGCGGGATGGTTTTGGGAAGTCCATACTTGTATGACATGAAGGCCATTTTATACAAGGGATAGAATAAATATCATATCTTCAAGGATGGGATTGAGTTCATTATGAGAGATCATCGGATGAAGACGAATTTGGCAGTTGTCACTACAGGGCACATACTAGTTAATACTAGTATCCAGGATCCAGATTTACATCCTACGATTGAAAGAAGAACAGGTCCTTTGGTTGATGTTGTTCCTATTAAGAAGAGTATATATGTTGATGTTTCATTCTCTTTTGCATATGTATATTCCGTTTTGTTGTTAATTTTATTACTAACCAGTGGAATATGGTTGGATACTGCAACAATGAATGACAAAGTTTGTAAATTTAAGGTAATGGTTAACTTGGTCAACAATATTTTTTTAGCCTTCATTATGGTTGTGATGATTTAGGTGTTCATTATCCAAGATGGAAGTGTGGATGATACTGGACAAGTGAGGTGAAAGCATTCTCACTTGATTTCTGAATAATAATGTTTTAAGAGGAATATAAAGTTGCATGCTATAAGAATATTTTAAATACTATGTCATGTTCATATGGATGTATACCTTGAAAAAAAGAAAATTAGGTACAGATAATAACAGTACAAGAAGAATTATTTTTCAAGGTGGGAGCTACAATGGATAGAGTATTCATTCAGGGACTCCTACAGATACATCAACAATACAAGAATAGAGAGTCCAAATGGGAAAGGCATAGATCAACATTCGACTTAGTTTCATATTGGCCAAGATATACTATCTTCCATGGAAGGATATGGGAGTGGGTGTTGAAATACAAGATACATGTATTACAAAGATTAAGTGAACATGACTTTTGTAGTTTGGAAATTTATGAGTCATAACCAGAGCTATATATCATATTAGCTAGAGTGTCAGAGGCTAGATCCAGAGCTATATTCCAGAGAATCAAACAAGAGTACATTGATCTAGTACCTAATATCAAAGACCCAAGATGAAGACTTACTTTTGAAAGATTCAACAAGATGGAAGAGTGAAGAATATATTATCACTAGGTTTTTGAATATCTATATTTTTGGAGGTCCAAAAGTTATTCAGTGGAGAGGTGTGATCCATGAGGATCTAAGGAATGCTCACAGAGGTCCTAGGGGATCCATAAAATCTCAAAATTCAACCATCTCAAAAGTTCGTTAAAATTAAATTATTGTGCAGAGTTCATCAGTAGCTTTCCAATGGTGCATCAAACGGAGCTCGTATGCAAATGTTATGGGCAGTCAAATTTTGGTCAAACTAAGAAAAATAGGGGTGCCACATGGCACCACCTGAGGGTGACACATGGCATGTTGATGTGGCACAGGATGATGTGGAACATGAAGGGTGATGTGGAATGACAGTTGGAAGGTTGAGTTGGAAAGTACCTCCAGACATCCAAGTGATTCAATCAGTGTTTGACATGTGGCATTAGGAAGCCAATGAGAATATTCCACATGGAAGCTTCCCATTGGCCTATAATGGCTAGTTTTATATAAAATATATGGATTCAATGGGGTTCAACCCCATGACCTCTATAGCCACCAAATATCTTAACAAATCCCATGCTACCAACACACCACACATTACACTTGATAGTTATTTGACATATTATATTTTTAAGTTTGTATTAAAAGTCAAATGGGTGGCCAAAGGGCCGAGGGCCTAAGACCTCAACCCTTGGCTCTTGGTCTCATTACATTCCATATAACTAACACATAGCGTGGAGGATCTTAGAACATATTTCGGTGGCAAGTTATATATATAATATAACATATGGATATATGTTATAACAAAAACATAATATGTTTCCAAATTCATGTGGAATTGTTATAACGATATGATATATAGTTTATATATCCATTCCTAAAAGTTCATGTGTAGGTTATAACATATAGTGGGTTTAACCATAATCCCATGGAATATGGCAGTTGGTGGGAATGGAACCCTCGACCTACCAAATATAGCCAAGACTTATAAAACCTCCACTAACCAATGAGCCATGGATATGGTTGTTAAACACAAACCAACAACTTTGTAATTAATACTTTCCACTAAGTTCGGAAATTGGTTTAGATGGGCGCCCTATTTAATGGCACACATTCCAATGCAAGGACAGAATTTTATGCAGATTTTAGTCTCATAAAGCGTGTCGAGAGTACGAAGGGTACAATGCTACACCGTAAAGTGTTTCAGGGGTCACTTTGACAAAATTTCGAGTATTTAATATCAATTTTGCACAATGTTTCACTAGAAATTCAATGATACACTTGTTTCTGGATTTGAGAAATGGAGTTTTGGAGCATCGTCAAAATTGAGTTTTATAAGCTCATTTTGTAATGTAATTTGGAATTTTGAGATGATGAAGAATGGTCATGTTATTTAAAGTGACTTTGAAGATGCAGTGGTGTATGCCATTTGCATATGTAATTTGAGTTTTTTTTTTAATTTTTTTTTGTATTTTCTCATTTACAATTCAAGTTATTCATGAATTTATGGGTTTAGGATAAGTAAGACATTTACATGATATTTTGCAAATAGTCAAGCTATCTTCATTTATATTCCCAAATGTGTTCGAATGTTTTAGTATCTTCATATGAACTAATTGGCATCTAAGGATTATTTCAGATGAATTTGTATCATAGTTTGTTGATATTTAAATATCAAGTTGGTATCAGAACTCATGTGGTATTTTCAGATCAATTAATGTTGACCTCAACGGTTGTTCATAGTTGCATGAATCTTGTGGTATTTACCCAAATCACCAATATTAGTATGGCTCTTCTCCTAACTAGCTTCTCTTTGTGCATGTGGACAATTCCTTTGAAAATATGACTCTCTACAAGTCCAACACCCCCTCTTAGGAGGTTGCCCCAAACTCCCAAACTACTCTCTTGAGTCTATTGTAGACCCACTACTCTCCTGAGTATATTTTGTTCCTAGCACCACCCTACTACATATATGATATATACAATGGCCTCTGGCCTTCTAACTGATGTCTCTGAGTCTCAATTGCATGGCATCTTTCTACATCAATGTGCCCTTTCACTAGTCTATGTTTAGTAACTCACTGAGAACTCTATCTTTGTCCTCTTGAACCTAAAGGTCCATATGGTTTTGAATAACCACCTTCTATGAGTTCCTTAGATATCCCTATGAACTACCTCATGCAATGTACAAGCATCAATATTTGAAATTTGGATAGCCAGTACACAAACTTGTTGACCCACAACTTCTTTGTGCTCAAATTCAATGCATAGCTTAAAAGTTCCATAAATCTAGTCTCATACTCTGGCACTAACCTATTACCCTATCTCAAGGAGTTGAACTCTTTCAACTGTATTTCAATGAACTCCTCAGAGAGCAAAAATTATCTAAAATTCTCCTCAAATAGTTCCCATGATATCTTATATGTATCCATACCCAATTATGGTAATAAGTTCTTCCAGCACAATAGTGCACTTTCTTTCAGCTGGAAGATTCTCATACACACCTTGAGATTAGAAGTATAATATATTAGTGCATAACACATGGCCATATTCTCAAGACATGTTTTAGATGCTTCTCCATCAATGGAGTGCCAAAATTTTGGAAAACAAAATCATGTTCTCTTTGACCACTAACATTATGATGGTTTATTGGCTGCTCTCCAAGAATGGAAGAACCACTTGCTTCTTGGTTCAACTTGTTATTCAATGCATCAAAAATTCTTTGAAATGATTGGATCATTGACACAACTCACTTGTAGGTACATTTCCTTGGCCCTCTTCTCTAGTAGGATATGGTGGATTTGTAGGCTTAAGTGGAGGTTGTGCACCATGATCTCATTTTTCCCTACTTCCACCTCTTCCTCTTCTTCTATCCATTGCTACCCTTGCTCACATGGACATAAATTTTAAATTTCAATTAACTAAAATAGAAAAAAATATAATCAAGTGGAATTAATAATTCAACACATGTATTTTACTAAGAATGTGGGTCCATGGTTTTTTATCATATGTAACCTTTATTTGATACCATATGTAACACCCCTATGTTATGTTAACCAACTACAAGCATGCAACTTACAAAAGCATTTTTTGTAACAAACACAATAATCTAAGTTTCAATAAAGACATATCAATTTAACCCCTTGGTCATATAATCTCATCGTAAACCCCACAAAGGTTAATAATAACAACAACAAAAGTATGAGATGGATTCCAACAATGAATTATTTTCCATTACAATACTATGCATGAATTATGCATTTTCAAATACATGATACTAGAACTTGAAACATTTCAATCACAAGTAAGAAACAATTAAAAGTAGCAAAGTTGGCTCAATTACCAATTTAGTCAAGACATGTCTTCAATCCTCAATGATTATTCCTACACTAATTATTCAATGGTTCATCATTTTCCTCAATGACAATAACACAAAAAATATTCCCTCAATTGGCCATATACAATCAACTTTTAATCCTTATAAATGGATCACTTAGTCCATTACTTTCAAGTACAAACTGCATACAAATTTTCAAATACTATTCTATACATAATGGTTGGAAAGGGACTTGTTCCAACACTCTTCTTGTACATTTTATTTTAATTGAAGATTCCTCCTTGTAGGGTTGATTCATATGAACAAAATTTGTTTAGGATGCATAAAAAATCTTTATTCTTCAAACCTAATCCACACTTAAGTGAAAAAAAAACATTATATATCATCACTAGCATATGTTTGGTTTGGACTAATGAGACAAGGATATGAAGAAATTCAAAAGTATGTATCTACTCAATTACCTCTACTTTTAAAACATCGTATACAAGACAATAGGTTACATTGTAATGATAATATTCATGTAATCTTTATTCAGACTTGTAAATTCAATTACTTTCTTCGCCTAGGGAAAATTCCCAAGGATTGCTCATTGTGGGGTTTCTTTTAAGATCAAATGATGACTTATAAAAAATAAAAATAAATGGATTTATACATTCAATAATATAGTTAAAAAATACCTAATCAAGCATATATTACCTCCTCAATCATAGATAATAACCCCCCCACCAAAACAAATAACCCTCAATTCCAAATTTTTGAGCCTAGAAAAAATGCTACAAGATGTATACAGAGATTTAATGAATAAAGGTGAGTATGTGCATTTATTCAATGAAGGAAAGGTGATTATGTCTGCTATTTTTCTTAAATAAAGGTGTGTTTTCCTCTGTTTTATGAGAAAATTCTAGTAAAATTGTCGAGAACCAATCTTAGAGGTCTCAATTAAGGATAAGGTCTTTAGTAGGGTTTTAGACCAACTAGAAAGCTAAATTTCAAACTTTATTCTAGTTTTATAACTCTCCCATGAAATATTTGTATCACAATTTCTAAAAATAAAAGACAAAACCCCAAATTGAATTTCAAGTTAAAAGTTGTCTAACTATAAATTGAACACTCCCTAATTACATGAATTTTTCTAATGGTGGTAGAATATCCTCCCTTGACAATTCTTCAAACCCAATATTGCTTCAAGTATTATATACAATTATCCCTTTCCAAATACAAAATTTTCTTACTAGTTGACCACCTTACCAACTCCCAAATGGGTACTCTTCATCCCTAGGGACCCTCAAATTGCAATTGGTTGTATCAGAAGAGTACAAAAACTATCATGTAGAAAGGTGGTTCCTTCATATCATTGAGGTCACCACCTCCATGGTACTAGCACATTATTTAGACCGAACCCAACACCAACTCACTAACAAAAAAATTAATCATTATGACATCCATCTGACATTAGGGTTCAAAAAGGTGAGCTCTCAAGCCCAATCCTCCTTTATTATATATCCTTTGAGGCTCACGCCATTTGTTCATTTCATGCAAAATAATAATTATTTCAATTAATAAATGAATATTGTTCACTCACCCATGTGTCACTCCATGCACAAGTAATTATTTTATTTAAAATTAAAAATAAATATTATCCGTCACATTCCAACCTCTTTTCCTATTTTTACTCTTACATGTTCCCTATATCCCTTTCTTTTTCCTTATTGAATGGGTGCACATGAAATTGTTATTTTATATCTAAATAAATCACTTTCTTTCTATTTAAATCACCCTTTTCTAAATGCATTTCCATTTCAAAATATGAAGTAACTTCTATTTATGTTTGCATAAAAATGTGCATAACATATATGATCAATCAAACCATTTATGCAAGTTCATTTGATTTCCCCTGATAAAATAAAATTCATAGACCAAAAGATACTTTTCTCCGGAGTATATATAAACCAATCAAATTCAATACCAAGGGTGAGGCCTGTAAATTCTAACCTTGTACAATATCTATTGTAAACAGATATTCAAAAAAGAACAGAAAAGATACAATGGAAAATACAAACATTACACAAAGATTTTTCCCCTGGAAACCCAAATCGGGAAAACCAGCATATTCTATATTCATTCATTGTGTTACAATGTTTACAATACAAAATACATATAGGAGCCAGTGGCATCCAAAACCCTAACCAAATGACCTGGATTAGTCCAAAACCCTAATTCGTTAACCAGAAATAGAAAATCATCGGCAAAGAAACCATGTGCCCAAAAACCACCTAAATATAATGCGGTCCCGATCCAGAAAAAAAAAATTTGGGGGCGCTGCCCTTGAACCCCCACGTGGGGGGTTTCACCCCTTGCAAAGAATATAACACATACCCAACATTCTCCCACTTGTTTTTTTCTTTGAATACAGGGGGTTATAGGGCTACATAGTCAACAATCTAGGGCAACAATGCCCATGGATCCT
>SNQJ01S0010338.1:13975-73261 GCA_010110895.2 Picea sitchensis
CATATGAAAGGATGCACCAGATTCAATCAACCATGCCTCATGATCTACATGTGTGCTTGAAGAGGCCAGGTACACGTCCCCTCCTTCTTCCTTGGAGGTCTTTTCTTCTGTAGAAGAAGATTCTTCAGATCCCTTCTTTTTCTCAACTTTGGATCTACATTGCTTCTTGTATTGCCCTTGTTTTCCACACCTCCAACATACCCTTACAAAATTTCCACAAGATTTAGATCTACCCTTAGACTTAGATCTCCCAATTGAGAAATTAAATCTATTTCTTTCCTGAGAATGTCCTCTTGCAAATAATGCATCTGTGCTATGTCCTTCCATATTCTTTCGTCTCATCTCCTCCGACAACAAGGATGAGACCACTTCTTCAAACTTCAAAGAAGTTGTAATACTACCTATGGACACAACTAGACTATCCCATGAGTTTGGTAAAGAACACAACAAAATGATACATTTATCTTCATCTGAAATTTTAATCTCAATAGATACTAACTGACTTATCACAGTTTTGAACGCATTCAAATGCTCTGCCACTGATTCTCCATCTCTCATCCTCAAGTTATACAACTTCTTTCTTAGGAATAGTTTATTTACTAGGGACTTAGACTGATACAACTTCCCCAACTTTTCCCATAAATCCTTGGTTGTAGCTTCCTCTGACACATTCAGTAATACTGAATCAGAGAGACACAGTCGGATTGTGCTCTTTGCCTTCCGATCCATCTTTCCATATAGTCATTTGGAAGTTCATGTGGAGTCTGATACTGGATCTACCGTGATCTGATCTTTAATCATTAAAATATCTTCCATCATTGAGCTTTAGCAAGCTCAAATCTTTTCCCAATTAAAATTCTCGATCTCCATATTTGAATTGCTTGCCATTTCTTTTTCTGAAAAAAAATGCCATGGATCTCCCAGCATGTAAGGAGGATTATCATAGTCCACCGTTAGGCCACTTGATACAAAGTCATGAAGCCAATATAGCTTTGATACCAAATGTAAATTCTAACCTTGTACAATATACATATAGTATATTGAGGAATAACGAGAAAATATACAATGGAAAATGAAACATTTACTGAGATTTTCCTTTGGAAACCCAAACTAGGAAAAACCAACATATATTATGTTCATTCATTGTGTTACATTGTTTACAATATAATATATACATATGAAATCTAGTGGCTTCCAAAACCCTAAACCAATGACTGGATTAGTCAAAGCTAATTCCTGTAGGAAATAAAATATGAAACCATGTGCCGAGAAAAAGCCACCTAATACCTTGACTTTTCTACTGTTTAAAAGTGCTCTTGCTTCCTAACATCTGTTCTTCTTCGTTATATATTTATTTTGTATTCTTTGTATTTATAGAGATTACACTGTGTATGTTGTTTTGTAGTTGTTACATCAGAATGGTAGACCCTCTATGTCAATGGATGCATTAGTTCCTAGCCCAACCACTGATGCAACAATAGAAAGCATATAAATTAGTACCCCCACACGGGTATGTAATGCATTTGATAAATTCACCTTCATGTTCTTTACTTTTCTGGCATCTCAAATTTTAATGTTTTGTATGTTTTCACAAGATTTGGGTTAGGAAATTTCAAAGATAATCCATCTAGGAATGGACAAATAAACTATCACCGGTATCATGTGTGGAGTTAAATATCGTATAATTCTCAAAAATTGTGTTTATGTTTTAAGAGTTTCTGATTAATTGCCCTAATAGTTCAATCTTATTAATATGTATCTGATTAGAAATATTTGCTAGATGTAGTACTATTGCACTCCCTGGGCACCTAAGCCTTGATTATGGGTTACCTTTAGCTAGGCCTAGGGAGTTGCAATCACTTCTACATCATGTGAGGGTCCATCGCATCCCACCCTCAACATCAATCTTATTACACACATCCTCAGTGTATTCACCATGATCCACCCATCCACCTCTTCATCTCATCAAATCTCGGTGGATGTAGCTATATTCCACCACTCCCCACCGCCATTTCCATCAGCCCATCCTGAACCCATAGTAGAGAGTTACCTTAGAGCGGTTTCACATCCTAGTGCTCCATTTTCTGAGTAGATCTCGATGAGGCCCAAGATAATCATTCATGGTGACATAATGTGTTGATAATGATTTTTCATATCATGAATTTGATTTTATTCATATTTGTTTAATTTTATTGACTTGATCCTTATAATTGATGCAGGGTGTATGGTGGAGATATTGGGGTCACAAAGGAGGGAAACACCCTCACGATTTACAACAACATATGTGGTGAGTTGTTTTAGGCTAAATTACAAAGTATCAATTTGCGACCATATTAATCCATTGAGGAAAGACTTTATAGCAGTATTTTTTTTTTTTTTTTAGTCTCAAGAGCGTTGAAACTTGCATGAGAACTAGAACCTCTCGAGGTGCATCCTCTAGAAAGAGAAGAAATATAGATTTATAGAATGCTCTTGAGGATTGTGAGGGTGGAAGTAGTCAATGAATTCGACCAACTTCCTTCCATTTGTAGTACACCATATGGATGAATTTTATGTTAAAGGGAACTTCTTTTAAGCTTTGTATATTAGGCAAGACCATTTTGTAAAAATGTATAGTTTAGATGTTGAATATATATATATATATATACACATTTGTGAACATTTTTATGAATCTCATTGTTCTACATTTATGTTGATGAATATATGAAATTCAAAGACCTTGAAATCAAGTGTATGAATTTTATGTATATTAATCCCCTGATTTGTCTCTAAAGTGATTATAAATACTTGTGTTACACATTAAAGAATATATAGTATGGTGGAAAATATTTTTAAGTTCTAAATCCATAAGCAATTAATGGTTCTCAGTAGCATTAGCGTTAATCAACCATGTATCTCTACATCTTCGATAGATCATTTCATTCTGAATTATTTGCATGAATATTATGGATATTGATATTCTAATTCACAACCAACAATATGGACTACCTCTTGAATTATCTCATATAAATCCAATGACAATCCACCCTCAAATAGTGGTCACTTGGAAATGTGTGACCTAAAAATGGCATATTACAATACTTTATTATAGAAATAAATTTTCTGATTTATATTCTACATAATTATAAATCACTTAACAATATCAACTAAATGTTATGTCAAATTAACCTCCATAAGTAGTACTAGAATTAGTCAATTATGAAGATGACATAAGCTAAAATTCAATTATGAAAATAAAAAATTTAAGAACAAAGACTTGATATATATTTATAATATGAAGTACATGAACCTACCAATATATTATCATGGGTTGTTACAGGTTGGGCTCTTCAAACCCTAGCCTTCCCTTGACATTCATTTGAGAAGCCTAGTTGTTAGTTTCTTAGTTTATTCAATCCATAATTTGACCATTTCTAGGGCACACACATTATTCACCTCTCTTTCTATACATGACATATATAAAAATCATTTGATTTATAGCTGTAGCTTGTATAAATGCCAAAAATACTAGCCAATGACTCATTAATTCACTCATGTTTGTTTAGGATGTTGTTGGAAACCACACATGTATTTGATTTTTCAAACATGATCAAAAGGCATTATGTTTCTATAGCTGCCATCACCCTGTCTATAAACACTTTTATAAGTTTATTATGACTAATTGGGCTAAAGCCTATTTCATTGTTTTCTAATTTTTGATTTTCGATTTTTTCTATGTTTAATTCATGTTTTCAATCATGAATTAACTTAAGTGGATTGTCATTTTCATGATCTTTGTCTTAGGTTTATCGTTCAACAAACCATCATATGAAATTAAAATATAAATATTTTTTTTGTGTTTCTAATTTCCCTCATTTATGTATTAGTGAAACCAAAAATTGTAGATCAATGTTTGACTATCTGTACATATGTGTTCCATAGTTTGATTAATTCAAGTTTTGTTAGATTTATAGAAAGAGACAAAAAGTATTCAAATGTGCTTTCTTTATCTAACTTTGAAAAGCAATTGTTCTTAAATTTATTTATAAAGTTTCCAATAAAACTTACCTTTTGTAAATGTTGTTCATAAGTGAGATTTTTTATGTTTTCCTTTTCTACTTTTACAGATAGTTATATTAGAGTATGTATACATATATGTGTAGTTTTTGGCATTGAGTTACTTGTCCTTTTCTTTTATTTATTTTAGGACTTTAGTTGGATACTTGAGTCATTAAAACCACGTCGAGGAAAAATTTACACCAAATGGCAAGCATAGGACAACTAGCTCATACAGGACTGTTCTTCAGTGTGAGGTCGTTTCCCCTAAATACGCCAATAAATGGCACTAGAGAAGGAGAAAAGATTAGATTTGATGATTAAATGTTTCACCCCTCTACCTTTCATAATTCCATATTTATAAATCCCTCTTCTGTGTTTCACAAATGCTTATGTAATGCTACAGGGTTAGTACAAGGCAGGCTAACTATTTGAGTCAATTTCTTAAAATTCTTAATTTTCATGGCTCCTGCCCAAATCACTGTGTTGGAACATGCTTTTCCACTTCTCATTACCTGATATTATAAAGACAACTGATCTTTTTTCAGAACTCACCTTTGATGATTAAGGGAACATCTGCGGTAGACCATATTTCTAAATTTTTTATAAATCATTTAAGACATATGTCAAGTGATCCTAATAATGTTACATGCATATTGTTCTCTCTCACTTTCCAAAGTCAGGTTAAAATTTGGTTTGAATATTTTCAAGTTAATTCTATTCATTCTTTTGTTGTGATTTGTAATTTGAGTTTATATTTGAGTTTTTAGCAACTATGATTATGATGAATTAAGTAAATAATTAAGTTTCTTAAGCAAAGAAAATGGTGAATCATTCAATGAATTTGCAATTAGGTTCATTCATGTTGTATTAGATTCCTTTGAAAGAAATGTGGCTTATTAATGAGTGGTTTGAATCTCCTTTCTCTCTCGGACAAACCAAAGATCAATCAATGTGGATTATGTCAATTGAGCATAACACTCAATCTCAAGATGGTTCAAATTTTGATGTTGATCTTGAATTTTGAAGCACCACAATTTTTGTCGACTTCTTTCCTTTTGGCAAATCATGAGCAACATAATCTTTAAAATTCAATTGTCACCTCTAATCATTCTTTGTCAGCGATGTCTCCTCCTATATCAGAGAAGGAACCTTGACCTTAAAATATGACATTTGTCACGCTCTCATAGATTTTATAAACTTTGTTTCTAAAGTAAAAGAGGTCAAATGTGAATTTGATAATCATGTGGACGATAAATATTCCCCTAATTTAGTTGAACAGATCCATGATCAATTAGTAGGAGACAAAATCATCAAGCAATCTTCTATAACTAGTGATTTTCTCTCAAATTTTCACATGCACAATGAACCAATTGTCTCTTTAAAACTGTCTCATACTCTTTAAAAGAGAATACAAAAGAGGTTGACCAGTTTATACAAGGAGAGGGAAAAAACTTGATTTTGAAACACATATACCTATCATTCCAAGATGCATTGTCTCTCAATTCTTCTACATATTATTCCTTGTACCTGATATTTTTTATCATCATGATATAAAATCATGTGTTCCAGATCACTTTGGAATGAATTAGCCATTATATAGTGGGCTGAAATTAGTAGGATTACCAAATAGAGGAACCAAAGGGGAAATAAATTCCACCCATGAACATATTAATTTTATTCTCATCAATTATCTTTGGGTAAATCAAGAAATTATTTGAAAGAGTCCCAAAATAAACTCTTTCCATTGAACCTAATCTCAATTTGTGATTAAATAAGAATCTAGATTTTTCCATGACCAATTATTTGAGGTTGAAAAAATAACCCGATAATATTTTGGAATAATCATCATTGGTAGTAATATTTGGATGATTGTATTTTTCAACCTCAAATAGTTAACCTTAAAATATCTAAGCTCAATGAGAAGTTTCAGAGAGAATGAAACACTTATTTTCCCATCGAGAATCATGATAAGTTCTCGTCATCTTGATCGACCTTTTTACAAGATTCTTCCTTGATAGTCTAATACTTTACTCTCATCAGGAATATTTTTCACATGTGAATTATTTCTAACAATCCCATGTCAGTAATTGAATGTATTGTTGAAATAATGTAACTACAAAAGAGTATTCTTATTGTATTCAATTTATAAAGTTTATTCCCATTGTGGATTAATCATATAGGTAATTATAAGACCAAATCCCCTTTGGATTGGTCAATAGACAATTAATAAGCGGGGCATAAGAAGTTGTCCCACAGCAGGTTATTATTAAGACCAATTAATTAAAGGGTGGGTTTACCCACCCAGAGTGAAGATCGGCCACACTTGAGAGATATTGCGTTGCCAATCTTAATATATATGAGGCTAATCACTTTCTCCCACCTAGCTTCAAAAGCTCATTTCTTAGAATGGCTGCATTTTCAGGTTGGAGAGAGGAGGAGAAGAATGGCACATCTTTTTGGAGAGGACTATCTTTATTGAACAGTTATCTCTTGAACATTGTTGGAAATTTATGATAGGAATTTTTGCTGGTTTTTCCCCTTGAGGGTTTCCCAGGAATAATGTTGTGTCTCTTGTGAATGTGTATTTATAGGTCTTGTTCTTATGATGCTCTTATCTATTGTGAAATACAAGACCTATAATAATGGCCTAAACATTAACATGGTTTTAGAACCAACTTGAAGGAAGCATATTTAGCAAGAGAAAAAACGTCACTATTGTAGTACTTGCAAATTAGGGTTTCCAAAGTGAAATATTCAGCTCCCAAAACCACCTAGAAAAGTTGTACCCTCCCAAGGATCATTTGTACCTTGAGCACACTTTTCTAGGTGGTTAGATCTCCTGAAAAGTGAAACACTAGTTTCACAAAGTACGAGAAAACGAGAAAACCAGAGTACGAGAAGCACCGAGGAAATTGCAGTACCAAAAGTACGGAAAACCGGAAGCACCAGGTCAAGAAATCCATAAATCAGAGTTTGAGGGGGTAAAAGTTAGTTTTTCAAAAATCTGACTACACCAACTAACTCTCGCCTGACTTAGTGCATCTATCCCTGGATGAATTTCAAAATTTGAAGTTTGAAAAATTAGGGTTTCCTCATAAAACTCTAAGTTTGCAGTTGTAGTATCAGTTGCAATGTCAGTTGCATTTGTAGTATCAATTGTAGTTGTGGTATTAGTTGAATTTGCAGCCATAGTACCAGTTGCTATCACCCTTGAAATTTTCTCAAAGAGTTGGCAATGATCTTGTGCTACCGGATACGGGCCTACTACCGCAAAATCTTATCGAGGAGGTATGTACTTACATATGTTTAATGGTGAAAACCCTAAAGAGTATTTAGGAGAAGGATATCTTTCCATAGATCCAAGGATCTCAAGATCCAACACAATCAAAGAGATGATTATGCAACCAGGTGTGATTATTCTAATATGCATCTATTTGTCATGACATTATTGGTGTTGCATGTTGAAGCTATGATCAAATTATTGAAGAATTAAAGTTGATCATAGAATTATCCCTCTAACCTAACCTTTTGTCAGAGTTAGTGTATTGTCTTAAGTATAGAAGATAGGTTGAAGAAAGCACGTCACTTGAGTGAAGATCTAGAAGAAAGAAAGCACTCATTCTTGAGGACAGGCTCCAAGTTTGATTGTCGAGATTCAAGGTACACATGACAAGTTAATTTATAAGTTTGAGACCAAATAGTCTTTGTAAAGTAATTATACTGGCATGAGCATATAAAAATTTAATGCTGCACGATACAGCTAACACCTCCTCTAGGAGAAACCTAGTGTGTTAGTTCCAGGTTCCATGGAAGAATGCTTGGTCAAAAAAACTATGAGAGTGTTGACCTCATTTTCTGTGTATTCCTTAACTGTAATGTAGCGGATAAATCATAAGTGATAGCTTTGAAGGAACTACTATGATGATTATTCATGCTATTAGCTTTATAATATCAAGAATGATATTATTTATCTTGTTGTTTGTTATTTACTTGCTCCAGTCACATGGGAAACTATAAGCGAAGGTTGCAGAAGGGGCAACGTGTTAAAGGAGAGATCGTAAATGAAACAATCATCATTGGAAGAGAAAGAAGGTAGCTTGCATAAAGCTATGGTCCTCAAAAGGCTGTCATGGCCCACGCCATTGAAGAATCATGGCATTGAAGATTAGCTCACATCAACTACAGGTGCTACCAAACATATGCAAAGCGATCACGGAGGGTTGGGGAACTCATAGGTGACCATGAGGCATATGCAATGGATATGCTAGGAAGAACATCAAGAACCCGTTTCCAAGAGGGACAACAAGACTGGAAGGATTCTAGAGAACTCCATCCATTTAGATGTGTGTATTGAAATACATCATCCTCCATTAGTTCTGGTAGAGGCAGGAGCGTGTTCACGGTGAGTACCAAAACATGTGATGAATTGCCTTAAAAGGTGATAGGTTATTATGTGGACTCAACTATGATGGAGATCATGACTACATTAGTGAATATCTTGTTACATATTAGGCGGAAGTGTACTGAGACAAAAGAACTTTTGGATGTTGTTTTTAGTTTGGGATAGAATACGGAGTCTCATGCTGGAAAATGAGGAAGCAATCCAGTATTGCTCTCGGCCTGATGGAAGCGAGTACATTGGCATGTTATGCTTTTCTCTACATTAAGCTATATATGTGGCCAGTTGTTGACTAGCCTATTTGAATTGGAGATGAGCAAACATGATTCTATGGCAACCTGAGCATAAAGATGGCAGAGAATCTTGTATTCCACATTGAGTTGAGCTTGAAATCTTCTATCCACTTCATGTGACATAGATGCAGAGAGGAGCCTTGAGCTCAGTGCATTCTTTCCACCGAGATGAACAGGGTTCTTGGCGTGTTGACCAAACTATCTATCTCGTGTAAAGTTTGAACACTTTTGAGATAAAGCTTGGTATAGTCCAAAGGACCCTCTCTGAAAGGGGGAGTACATATATTTATTCCTTGCTTCTGACCTTGTTGTTAGATTTAAAGCATGACGTTGTGTGATTTTTTCTTCTGACCTCGCTGTTAGAATTAAATAAAGATGATTCCTTTCTTCTGAGCTTGTTGTTAGACGTTAAGCAAGATGTGATGTTCCTTTTTTTTGACCTAGTTGTTAGACGTAATGTAAGATGAGTCATGCTTTTGAACTTGTTTTTAGATGTAAAGCATGACACCATTGATTCTTTTCTTCTGACTTAGTTGTTAGAAGTAAAGCATGGCGTTGTGTGTTCCTTACTTCGGCTCAGCATTAGATGTAAAGCAAGATGATAATTTTCCTTGCTTCTGACCTAGCTACTAGACGTAAAGCAAGATGAATCATACTTCTGACCTAGTTGTTAGACAAAAAACAAGATGAGTCATTTCTTTTGACCTCATTTGATTGGGCATGAAGCATGATCTTTGTGTGTTCCTTGATTCCCAAACTGGTTGTTAGACATACAACAGATGATTCCTCACTTGACTTCGTTGTTGAACATAAAAGCGAGATGTTGATGTGTTCCCTTCTTATGACCTCGTTGGTGGGTAAAATGAGATGATTCCTCGCTTTTGAATTTGTTGTTAGACGTAAAGAGAGATATTGATGTGTTCCTTGCTTGACCTAGTTGTTAGGCGTAAACCAAGATGATTCCCATGATTACGTGTATTGTTAGGCGTAAAAGCAAGATGTGTTTGACACTGAGCTACTAGCTTATCGGCTATGACATTGAGCCAGTTTAGTATTATGATGTACCCGACCCTAGTCATGATGAGAATTATATTTTAGTAATTATATTCAATCGATGATGATGATAACATTCTTTTTGAGAATGATGATACTGCTAATGAAGAAAACTTGGAGTATTTCAATGAATTTTTCAATGATTTCCAAGATGATATTGAGTGATACTTTCCTCGTTACCACTAATGGTGAAACCTCTCTCCTGATGATGTTGTTGAATAACCTTCTTGTTAAGGGGAGTGTTGAAATAATGTAACCTTAAAGAGTATTCTTATTATTACTGTTATGGGATTAATCCCCATTGTGGATTAATCATGTCCATTCTAATTAATGAAGACCAAATCCCTTTGAGTTGAATTGGCTTTCATTAAATAGGAAGAATAAAAGTCATCCACAAGTTGATATTAGAGACCGAATTAAATTAAAGGTGGAGGTTTTACCTGCAGTGAAGGTCAGCCACATGAGAAGACCATTCACCTGGCATGATCTTGTGCTCTATATAGAAACAGCACCTCCTTTCTCTGGCATAACTGATCATTTTCTTAGAATGAGATGCAATTACAGTTGGAGAGGAGGAGAAAAGAATGGGCACATCTTTTGGGTAGGACTATCTGTATTGGTTTGGATTATCTCTTGAACATTGTATTGTAATTTATGATAAGGAAGTTTTGTTGGGTTTCTTCCCTAGAGTTTCCCAGGATAAATGTTGTGTCTCTTGTTGGGTTTTCTTCCCCTAGAGAGTTTCCCAGGATAAATGTTGTGTCTCTTGTGAATGTGTATTTCTCAGTGATCTTGTTCTTATGATGCTCTTATCTATTGAAATGCAAAGAACTATAATAATGGCATAAACATTAACATGTATTATGATAGGATTGAAGATTGGTTGGAGTATTCATATCTCGAAAAGTTTCCAAGGAATGGTAAGATTATATTCACTTTATTTAGAGATCAAGGAGGTAAATTTAACACACTCATTTTATATCCTTCATATGGAGAAAATATGGAACGAAAGGAAAATTTTCGGGAGGATGGGGCACTTCGTTCTAGGCCAAGGGTTATCTCAAGTTCCCATAACTCTCACAAACTTCACAATCTCATTTTTTCTTATTTTTGTAACCCATATAATGACAAAATTGATCAATGGTTGGAGGATTCATACAAAAAGAATGTCCAAGGGAATGGTAAGATCATTCTTTCTTTGTTTTTAAATGATGATTATAAAGGTAAGTATGATATATTTCTATCATTTTTTGATATAATACCATTCTTGTTAGTAATATTTGATTTTGTTTCCATTGCAGGATTGGAGTTACTTCAATGGATACATTGGAAGCATGACTTTATGTAGTATTTTGATTTGTTTAGTAGTTAGAGTAGGTTTAGGAGCAAGTTTTGTTTTATCTTTATTTATCACTTTTTCTCTTTGTAATAATGCAGTTAAAGAACACAAGTGGGTGCATCAAGAGAACAATAATATGACTGTTGTCAGGGAAGTCCGCTTGATCCTTTTCTCTTTGCTTTTTTTTGAATATTTCTTTTCAAAACCACAGTATTATTATGATAATTTTAAATGGAAAGTAAGGAGATAAGTAAAAAATTGAACTATCAACTCAACCCTGACCCAACGTGCCATGAGTAGGACTGCACTCATATTAAGAAGGATTTTTCTATTTTCTTTTAAGCTCTCAAAAAATATTTCGCGTGATGATTCCAGATTCACCTCTGTACATATTTGTCTTTTTAAATTTTCTTCTTGTTTTTTTATTTTGGTTCTTTTCATTTTGGTTGTTTTCACTATTTTCTGAATAAATTTATGTCTGTGTCACCATTAGTTCATGAAAGGAAACCAGAATGTCTCATAATAAGGCAACAGTCAGGGTCATCAGTGCTATAAATTGTTAAAACTCATACTAGTAAAGGAAACTTTTTGTTCAAAATAGTCTTCCTGGTTTCACTTTATAATCACAAGAAGATACTATCATCCTTAAAACACTTTACATTATCCCTGTTTTTAAAGAAAAAAACTAAAGTATGCCTTCCTGTGCTCGAAAAGTTTCTTATCAGAAAAATAAGTTCATATCATGATGAAGGTCGTCAAATAATAATTGAAATTGAAAAATATAAAGGTGTTCGAAGTTTGAAATTTTCAGCATCACCCCGCTCTCCCGAAGATCATAAAGTTTATGTCTAATTCTAAAATAACTTCTAGAGAGATGAAAACATTGCAAAGTGTGGGAAGTCTCTGTAAACCCACCGAGATACTGAACAGGTCTACAGGCAATGGGAAAATGGATACATTATGCCAAGGCAACTTCGTCGGGGTACTGAATAGGCCTGCTAGCATCGAAGCAATGCCCGGTTCAAGAAAATTATCAGGTATAGCTTTTTTGTATTAATTGTAAAATGTCCTTCATCTTGAATTGATGTTTCTTGGTCAGGATAGAGATGTTAGAGTGGGTTAATTCACATCCCTTTCGAGGCTATGGATGCTTACTAGCAATAGTGGCCCTGTCAATAGTATTGGAGTCATTTTCCTAAATGTCATCTCGCTCATAATTAAAACTTGTCACCGGTTTGCATTTGGACAGAGACACATCTGACGCTAGACTGTGTGATTTTTTATTTTGATCAAGATGCTTGATTTTTTGTTGACTGTTCTTTAATTTTTTTATTCTAATCAGTCCTAACATGAACTCTCTGGTGATGCAGAGATAATTGCTTCACCTAGTACATCACCATTGTTGGAAGCCACACATGTATTTCATTTTTTAAACATGATCAAAAGGCATTATGTTTCTATAGATTCCATCAAACTGTCTATAAACACTTTTACAAGTTTATTACGACTAATTGGGCTAAAGCCTATTTCATTGTTTTCTACTTTTTGATTTTCAATTCTTCTATGTTTAATTCATGACTGCAAGCATGAATTAAACTTAGAATTTGGATTTCCATTTTCATGATCTTTGCCTTAGGTTTATCATTCAACAAACCATCATATGAAATTAAAATATAAATTGTATAGAATGGTGGTTAGACACATTTTAATTGTGATGAATACGATTATCATTTCAATGGTTTGATAATTTTGATTTGAGCAGAGTTTTGGTTTGTGTAATGGTTTGATCATTTGTATTTAAATTATGAACAATTTTTGTGTTAATATATTTAAACCCTGTGCAAAAACTATGGTCGTGCTAGTCATGAGAATCAATGCGCAATTATTCTACCCTGTACTTGATCCATATTGTTGGCACATTGAATTAATAAGCCTGGCATTATGGTTTATAGGTTTGCATGCTCTGTACACAAGGTTTTCATTACTAGGAATGCTCAAGCATCAAGACCGAACCCTCGATGTTCATACTATGATTTCATAGGGTCTTCATTTTGGTTGTTTTCCTTCTATCCATTCGGATTTGTTCTTATCGCTTCTACCATACAAACCTAGAACTATTTTGAGTCACCCCTATTGCATTATGGCACTTGTGAGGCAAATCCAACTGAATGACTCTGAGTTTTCTGTTTTTAAAACCCCGTAATTGCATGCCAGAGACACTTTTTTGTGGGAGCATTTCTGAGAAAATCATTACGAATTATCCAAAACCCGTTAAAACCCATTTCGAAAATGGGGTCATTTATCTTCATCATGGGAAGATTCTTCAGAAACAATACAGTTTTAGAGATACATATCGTTATTTGGAGGGGAAAATCTCATAATTTATTTGCGGCCAAGGTAAGCCTTTTTGTTTGTTTTTCTTAGAGATCCAAGCCTATTGTTGATTTTGCTAGGTTCCAAGTTATATATTCCCTTCTTTTGTTTATGAGACTGGAGTATAAGTTCCTCTCCATCTCAATAAAAACTCCAACTCTTGCATGTCTAACCCTACTGTCGAAAAAATGTGTGTTCATCCACAAAAAGATTATGCTATCACAGATCTACTCTCTGCTGCAGTTTGAAACCCATTGGGAGAAAGCCACAGTCTGATTTCATGTCCAAAAAATCATTGGAGGAATTCTTAGATGTATTAATGAGCCAAATCAAGGTTCATTAACAAATCATTTGTGAATAAAAAAACCACCAGCATGAGGAACAGGGTAATTCGGTTTTAATTTGGCAAACAAATTGAACAGGCTGGTAATGTGTTTGATAAAAACTAATTTTAACACCTCCATAAACTCAGATGGTTCTTTTGTCTAATCTATGAAATGGTAAAAGTATTTTTTTATTCCTTTTTTATTTGATTCGGTTGGAAAAATAAAATAGTTAGATTTTAATTTTCTATTTGTATTTTTACTATTTTAGACTAGCTACAGAAACCTATAGCTAGCTATAGAAACCTGTAGATTATCTTTTTTTTTTAATTAGTTTGAATTCAAGTCTCTTTTAAATTGAAAATTAGTAATAGTTGTTAATAAAGTTTCTAACTCGTTCCTATTTCTTTTTCAGGACATGATATATCTTGATGTTGATTTTATGAGGTGGAACATGTTCGATTTAGATGATTAGTATCTCTTTTCTGTTCATTTTGTAAATGAGAAAAAACAAATTATTAGTATTTGAAGATAAAATTTTATTATGAGTGGCTGTAGGCCCTCCATATTTGTAATATTTTGATTTCATGGGATCTTATCTTATCCTGAGAGATTGGAAGATGAGATTTCCCAAAGACTCTTTAAAAACCCTTCATTTTGTAAATGAGAGGCATCTTGGCCTGGAACCAAAGATGGATGAATGATTTTTCAAGAATTAATGGAACAACGTACAACACTTTTTCTTTAGTCCTTTGTAAATGGTGTTTCATTAATGTTTTGTTTTATTTAATCCTGGTATATTAATATGTCATGTATCTTTAGACTCATTGATATGTTATGTTTCAGGATGTTCGTTTAATAAATATAGTTCATGATTTGATGTTCTGGATATTGACACTGTGATCATATTTCCAATTTGAGTATCAAGATTTCTCTTTGATGTTTAGTTGAACACTGAAATGAATGTGTTACACTTATATTTATCTGACTGTAATCATTTGCGATCATAAGATCATAGAATTAATTTGTGTTCCCTATTATGTTATTAAACTTCAGTTACCAATACATTCTCTTAATTTATTCAGAACAGTTTCAGTATAATTCTATTGCAAATTTATCTCGTAGGCGTGGTAGCTGGATTCTCTTGATTCATACAAAGGAACAAACACATTTAACAAACTAACATCAAGTTAGCTTCTTTGTGTTTCTAATTTCTGTCATTTATGTATTAGTGAAACCAAAAAGTTTAGATCATCTTTTGACTATATTTACATCTGTGTTTCATATTATTTATTTATCTCTTTCTCTTTATTTTAGGACTTTATATTGGCTAATGGAGCCATTAAACCTGTCAGAACAAGTTACACCAAACGGCTTGGGTTACTCAGAGAACCCCGGACCGGACTTGTTCTTCTAGTTGATGGTCGATCAATTTCGCCCGCCAACAATTGTGTAGTGTGTATATGTAAATTTTGTTAAACCCATCAATTATTAATAATATTTATTTATTCTTCCATGATCTCCACTAAACTTATTGATTTTGATCAATACAATGAGAGTTTGCATGGAAACTAGATCTTAGAATGGGTATCATTTTCCACCAACAAATAAAAGTTTTGAGGTTACATTTCATGACATGCCATAGAAATTAATGTTATGCTACAAAAATTCCTCTAGGGAGACTTGAAACCATTATTATTTTCCCTTCACCATCTATCATATTTTATTGTGCATTCGTTCCCAATTTTTGGGTTAGAGAACACAAGGAGACAAAGGACCCTCCCAAACCCAATCCCACAAACATGTTCATGCCATGCCATTTCCATGCCATTTTAATTCCTTTCCAATCCATTCCATGTCATGTCATTTCCATGCCATTTCCATGTCATTCCATTGCCACTCCATTGCAATGCATTGTCATGCCATGAAATGTCCATGCTATTATCATGCCTTGCCAATCCATGCCATGCCATACCATTTCCATGCCTTGTAATTCCATGACATTTGATCACATTTCCATGCCATACCATTTCTATGAATTTTCCATTCCTTTCCATGCCATGCCATTCCCATACCTTGCCATGCCCTTGACATGCCTTGACAATCCATTCCATGCCATGCCATTGTCATGTAGCTTCCCATGTCTTGTCATATAGCTTCCCATTTTAACATATACAACAATAAACAAAAATTTCCATAACATTATGCAAGGAAAAAGTCAAATCAAAATGTGGATTGCAATGAAATAGGAATAACAAAAAATGAAACCTTTATCATCCCAACAAATAAAAAATATTTTTTCTAGGTGTAACATCCCCGACCACCTAGGTCGGGCCATGCTACTCCAGAAAATGATCTGATGCCAATTTGTAACATCCCCATCCACCAACAGGATGGGCATCATCACTGAGTAAAACATATTTTTTCTCTGATACCAATTTATAACGTCCCCAGCCACCAACAGGCTAGGCATGCTACCTCAGACAAAGCTCTTTTGCGGAAATATTCACACATAAACTTAACAGGACATGAAAGAGATAATATGGAAACATACATGCAGGGAAACACGTGATATTATTAAAAGAATCACAAACATGCACTTAAATACATCATTTAACCATTAAGCACAAGAAAGATACTTATCTCTTAATTGAAGTACACCCACCACGTGCATACCTTCCACGAACCTCCCATCCTTAGAACATGCTGCTCATCACTCTCAGTAGTGGGTCACCCATGAGATGGGACTAAACTCCACCAGGCAAGGGATTCCTAAGCTAGGCAGGGACAATAGGAATTTTCATAGTACAATAGGAAGGATTTCCTCCAAGGAGCCACGTAACCCCAAAACTCATAGACTCTCATTCCCCACATGTATGTTCCACCCCAGGAGTGTACACCTTCATGATCACAGAATCCATCGGCTAGTACACCTCCCTTTTCGGGGCTTCAACAATAGGTTAGATCATGAATTCTTAGAGCTCTATAGCTGCTACTAGACTCCCTCCAGGAGAAATCACTTCCTTAGCACACTCTCTCACCTAGAGAGAGTTTATCATAGGAATGAAAAACTGCTTCTTCTATCCATGTGACTGGAAGCCCGCTTCTTCACTCGTGCTCCTCAACACATGGGCATGGTGATGGAAGCAATAGAAACTAGACATGGGGAATGACACTAAAAGGACAATACGCAGGCAACCCCCAGGGTACAGGTGCAACGAGGGTATCAATTTGGCTTGTTGCAGAGGTTCGTAGTGTTTTAGGAATTCCACAATGGATTTCCAGGGTTACTGTGTGCTTGATGGGTGTGTTGGTCCCTCGGTGTAACGGATGGCCAACATGGTTAGAATGATCCATGAAAATTGTGAGAATCGTCAAAATGGTGAGAATGGTGAGAATGCCCCCCATAAATCTACATGTGTTTTGGATGACACTTGTCTCTCCAGGAGCACATTCCCCCCACTTGGAACTCGTTCCTTTCCCTAAAGGAACTTAGGATAAATTAATATCCTTTATAGATTTTAGAATAATAATATATTATTCTATTAGGCTCTTAAGCTTAGCCATTTTTCCTCAATCTCTAATCCTCCTCCCTTTCCCAACCTAGTGGAGTTCAGTCCCCCACACTCTTTCTTTGTGGTCAATCTACATGTAACGATGTTGTTATATTAATAATATGAATATTTACATGTACAGAACATGATCCTGGCCTTTAACATCTAGGCTCTCCGGCCTAATAAACACATAATCCTACCATCTTATAATTAATTGGCTCACCAGCCTACAAAACAATTTACATTCATAATTACAACTGGGGCTCAGCCTTAAGATATTACAATCCCCTCCCCTTATTTTTGCATTGTCCTTAGTGCAACTCATTTACACAACATCAACAAGATTTTCTAAATATTCAAAACGATGTGGGTATTCTGCCCACATAGCATCTTCATGCTCCCATGTTGCATCCTCAGGGTTGTACCAAGTCCATTGGACCTTTACAAGCATTATGGATCGATTCCAAAGTTTCTTTCTTTTCTGGTCCAGTATGTGCACCAGATGCACTTGTAAAGCGCCTTCTTTCTCCACCTAAATCACATTCCAATCAATCACTTGATTAGCATCAAGTATATATTTCTTGAGCAATGAGACATGAAACATGTTAAGAATAGTCATGCATACAGGAAATGAAAGCCTATAAGTTACTGGTCCAATCCTTTCTAGAATTTCAAACGATCCACAATATCTGGCTACCAACTTGGAACAGTTTTCGAGATTCAACGAACTTATGTTGGATTTCACCTTCAAGAAAACATGGTCACCCACTTTAAACTCCCTATGGGTTCTTCTTTTGTCATAATATATTTTCTTCCTGTCTTGGCAACCTTCAAATTCTTCTTAATATTTAACAATTTCGCTTCCATTTCCTTGAGAAAATATGGCCTAATTATTTTTATATCAGCTGGGTTGTCCCATCTTATTGTTGTGTTTCACTTTCTTTCATAAAGTGCCACAAATGGGCTCATCTTAAGTGATGCTTGGTAGCCATTGTTGTAAGCAAACTCTACCAAGTGTAGGTAGTCTTCCCATCTGGATGGTTTGTCCATCACATACATTCTGAACATATCTTCTATCACTTGATTTACTCTTTCTATTTGTCCATCAGACTCAGGATGATAGGTTGTGCTAAAGTTTAGGTTTGTTCCAAACCCCTTGAACAATCCTCTCCAAAACTTTGAGGTAAATTTTGTGTCTTTGTTAGACACAAATGTCTTGGGAATACTGTGCAATCGTGATACTTACCTCATATAAATATTAGCAACATTAGATTCCTTTTGAGTAGTTTTCAATGGCATAAAATGGGCAGCCTTCGTAAGCTTATCCACCACCACCATGATGGAATCATGTTGCTTTTTTGTTCTGGGTAATCCTATGATGAAATCCATTGTCACCACTTCCCACTTCCACTCAGGTATGGGTAATGGTTGTAGCAACCCATCTAGGCATCTATGCTCATCTTTGAACCTTTGACACTCCATACATATGGTGATGTATTCTGCAATTTATTTATGCATGCATGGTCAGTAGTAATGGATCTTGACTACTGCCACTGTTTTCTGATATCCAGGGTGCCTAGCATAAGTCACATTATGCATGTCTTTCAAGATCATACTCCTCAATTCGTGAGAACTGGGTACATAAATTATGTTCATGTACAAGGGTATTCCATCAGCTTCCAATCTATAATCTTGTATTTTTTGTAGCATCTTACCTTGTTGTAAATTTGTTACCATTTCCATGTACTGCAAATCTGCTTTTCCATCTTCCAAAATTATGTGTTTAAGATCGGTTTGATACATTTTGATGGTTGTAGCATGTAGCTCATGCACTCTCCTACTGAATGCATCTTCCACTTTGTTCTCCTTTCCTTTGATATTCTTGATATGAAAGTCATATTCACAGAAGAATCTCAACCATTTTCTCTACCTGGAATTTAAAGTAGGAAGATCAAATAAATATTTCATACCATTATTGTTTTTTCTCATCTCAAACCTCTTTCCCATGAGGTAGTGTCTCCATTTCCTTAAAGAGTGTACTATGGTTGCCAACTCCAAATCGTGAGTGGTGTAGAGACTTTCATGCTCTTTCAATTTCTTGGATTCAAAACATATCACAAACCCATTTTGGTTGAGGACTCCCCCCAGTCCTTATTTGCATGCATCTATGCAAACCACCAACTCTTCATTTGGTTCTGCAATCTTCAGAATTGGAGCACTAGTTAACAGTTGCTTAAATTGTTGGAATCTCTTTTCACATTCTTTTTTCCATTGAAACTTTACCCCTTTTCTTTTCAAGGAAGTTATTGGGTGAGAAATCCTCAAAAATCCTACAATGAATCTCTTATAGTAGCCAACTAGACCCATCAAGGATATGAATTATGTCACATTCTTAGGTGTTTCCCACCCTTTAAGGGCTTCAATATTTTTCAGGGTCTACTACTATTCCCTCTTTGGATATTATATGTCCCAAATAGTGGATTTGATTCTGGAAAAATGAGCACTTGCTCAACTTAAAAAATAGTTGGTGCTCTCTTAGCACCTATAACACCATCCTCAATTTCTGCTCATGCTCTTCCTCTATCTTGGAATATACAAGGATGTAATCCAAAAAGACAATGACAAACTTGTCTAAATATTCTCGGAAAACCCCATTCATTAAGAACATGAAAATAGTTGATGCATTTGATAACCTAAATGGAACCACTGTGAACTCATAATGACCATAACTTGTCCTAAAGGCAGTCCTACTGATGTATTCATCTTTAATCCTTACCTGATGGTATCCTGACCTGAGACCTATCTTTGAAAATATACTTGCATCCTTCAACTGATCAAAGAGATCACCGATCCTTGGTAGCGGATACTTTTTCTTTATAGTTAATTTATTTAACTACCTGAAGTGAATGCACAATCTCAGGCTCCCATGTTTATTCTTCACAAATAACATTGGGGCACCCCAAGGTGACACACTTGGGTGTATGTACCCCTTCTTTAAAATTTATTCAAGCTGCATTTGTAGTTATTTGAGTTCTGGTGTGCTCATTTGTTAGGGTGTCTTTGATAATGGTGTTGCCCCAGGTATCAAATTTACAGAGAAGTCAATATCTCTCTTTGGAGGTGGCCCTGGTATCTCCTTGAACACATCATTAAAATATTTTAGGACTGCATGATCCTCCAATTTTGGCACCGTATCCTTATGTGCTTCATCCATATGGGTTGCAAATATTTGGCAGCACTTCCTGTAACACTTCTTTAGCTTCAATGTTGAGATTTCCTGAACAGTAACTTCCCTGGGAATTCCTTGGAATGCTCTCTAATTTCCTTCCTCATCCAAGCAAGTGAATGCTTTGTTATGACAGTGTAATATGGCATGGTTTTGGTCCAACCAATCCATACCAATTAGGAAATCATATGATCCCAAAGGTAAGATGTTCAAATATTCCTTGATACTCAGTCTATTCATGCCCACTGGACATGATTTAACCAACTCAACAACCTTTCGCTTGGCTCCTATAGCCAGCTGCACCAGCCAAGATTTCCCATGCTTGTTTCTGGGTAATTGAAATATTTCCACTACCTTAGGATCTATATAGCTATGAATATCCCATGAATCAATTAAAATAGTAAAGGCATGCTTATTTACCATACCTTTGAATTCAATCATGTGTGATTGAAACTCATCTTACTTGTTGTCCAGGGCTACATATATTCTTGGTACTCTTATGCCCATGCCATCCATTGTTTCTTCTTGCTGAACATTGTGAACAGTTCTCACCTTGTCTTTTATGTGAGGGAAATATCTAAACTTATGACCTCCATTACAACCCGAACATTGCATAGGTGTCTTCCTTAGCCTTTTCCCACCTACTTTAGTCATCTTGGGATCTCTCAAAACTAGTTGTCATGGAGGAATATTTCTAAAAAATGGTGTCTTGTTCCCCTTCCTCCTCTGCTCCCTCTTAAGCTTTCTCTTGTCTTCCCAAGATATTTGGAAAGTAGGCTTTATTTATGTTTATCATATAAACACTTTGCTATCCTTATGGTTTCTTCCATAGTTTTAAGATCATCATACTGGATTTTGTCACTGATAAAAGGTGGCAGACTTCTCATATATCTATGGATCTTGACTGTCTCATCCTTAATAAAAGGGACATACTTCAACAGCTCTAGAAATGTCCTTTCATATTCATCTATAGTCATGTTTCCCAATTTAAGTTCAAATAACTATTTCATCTTCTTGTCATAGTATCTCTTGGTTAAGTACTTATTTTAAAAATGTTTCTTGAATTCCTTCCATGTGACATCCTTATTTTTGATGTGATGCACTTGCACAAGTTTATCCCACCATATGGATGCATTTCCTTTCAACTGATTGATTGCAATTCATCCTTTTGTGTGAGAGGAATGATTATGTAATTGGAAATATTTCCTCATGCCAAGTAGACATGTCTCATCCTCTTCATCTTTCTGGTGCTCTCCATCAAAAGTAGGAGGTTTGATCTTATTCATTTCACCCTTCAGTTCATCCAATTCAGATCTCCTATGATTTCTGGTAGGATATGGACTTGAAATGTTGTGTGGACTCCTTTTGGAATGCCTTTGAGAGTGTTGGTGATGTATGTTACCACTTATTTCTCTTATTTCCTCATTAGGGGACCCATGGCTCCCTGATTTGATGGATCCACTTTTCTTATCCAAATTCTTTTCAATTATTTCCAGGATCCACATTAACTTCATATTTAATTATTCTTATTGTCTCTTTTCTTTATTAAGTCTTTCATTATCTTCCTCGTGAATTTGGACATTTTTTTTGCAAATTTTTAATGATTTTCATCAAGCTCATGTCTTTATCTATTTCTTCCCTATGCCCATTGGAGTTTGTTCCTTCAACTCCCAAATGGAAATTCATTCCTATAAATTCATCCTTGGACTACAAGAATCATGTGCCTCCTCCCTTTCTCTGCACAATGTAACAATTTGGTTTGGTTCTAAAAAAATTTAACTCTGCAAAATGTGTAGTCAACCAAATTTTGTCAAGATATTAGACTTAATAATTTTCCATAATATCTTAAACAATCTTATTCAACAAAAGAATATTAGACTCCATTTTTTGTGGGTATTTGTTCGATTAAGAATCCCCAAGGCTCTATCTCTAAGCCTTGTTCTATAATACAATTCACTTTCCGTCGCTAGCCCCTTTTTCTTCAGCTTTAAATTCGCATGTGACCACAGCTTTGACCAAGTGCTAATAGTTGGGTGCTTATATGGAGCCTTAAAACTTCGGGGCTCCAGAGCTTCAGAGGTTTCCCTTTTCACACATCACAACAAATCTTTTGGATTTTTGCATTGGAAAACTTGCAAAGTGGGGTGGATCAACGGTCCTCCGCTTCCCAGCATCCAATGATTGATATTTACTATGGAACTCGGGCTTCGGGAATTTCGGACTGTCCATACTCTCAATCCTTGCGGAGTGCCAAGTATCCATAATACTGCAGTTGTTTCCAAGTACAAAGTCATATGACACCTAGAATTCCTAGGGGAGATCCATGTCACCCAGGTGATGTCATCATTCCACGTCACATTCATTTCTTTGGGACTTCCTGGCTCCGGGACTTCTGAGCTTCAGGGTTTCGAGACTTCAAAATATT
This sequence comes from Picea sitchensis, assembly GCA_010110895.2. NCBI lineage: Eukaryota > Viridiplantae > Streptophyta > Pinopsida > Pinales > Pinaceae > Picea > Picea sitchensis. Next base: position 36,999 of record SNQJ01S0010338.1, read on the forward strand.
TCTTCCACCCACTCAATCATGAACCATTTCTTCTGGAGTGTAAAGTTGCTGGACCTTGGGATATGACGCCACACATCCCCTGTGACCAACGGTTAAGATTAACTCCGACCTTCGAGCCTTCGGGAGTTCTCTACTCAAAGCTAATTGTAACACCTTTTCTTCCAGAGTACCATGTCTTCGGTCTTCATGATCTGGCACCACGCATCTACTAGGGTCAATTTATCATGGGCTTGGTTTAGTTAAACTTATTCACCAAGGTTTTAACTACTTTATGTATCCATCATGGGCCCCATTACCCATGCTCGCGATGAGTTCCACGTGGAGAAATATAAGAAGCAGACACGTGGCCCAATATGGTGGGTGAGATATGTCATGTTCTAACTAGAATTTCTATCTTCCACGTGTTCTTAACTCACTGACATATGGCACACATCCCATGTTTCCACATCATCCTTGGTGACATCATCATACCACGTCACTTTGGGACTTTGGGCTTTGGAAGATTTTACACTTGCACACTCCAATTCTCCCGAACATCGAACTCCTAAACAAGATGATGTTCTGACACACGTCTCCTTTTATGAATGGTCTAGATGAGATCCATACTTCGGGACTTCGATATTTTTCACTCCATCACACCTTGTTTCTCCTGAATGTCGAATTTCCGAACAAGCTGATCTTTTGACAAGCGTCTCCTTTTATGAATGGTCCAGATGAACTCCAGACTTTGGGACTTTGGGATTTTTCACTCCATCACACCTTATTACTCCCAAATGTGGAATTCCTGAACAAGTTGATCTTCTGACACGCGTCTCCTTTTATGAACGGTCAGGATGAACTCCAGACTTTGGGACTTTGATAGTTTTCACTCCATCACACCTTATCACTCCCAAATGTTGAATTCCCGAACAATTTTATCTTTTGACATGTGTATCCTTTTATGAATGGTCCGGATGAACTCCGAACTTAGGGACTTCGGGATTTTTCACTCCATCACACCTTATTACACCCGAATGTCAAATTTTCGCACTATTGTGATATGTATGGCTCAAAATCATTCGTGTGCAGATCTGTCGGTTGAGATCTATTTTTCACCACTGTGCCTTACCTTCTACTCTTGGTTTGATCTAAAGGTTTTGATGTCCCTTTGGCTAAAACCAATGGTTAAGCACTTCTCCCGTGATTTATGGTGTATATCCACTCCAAGACTTTGGAACTTCATGCTTCGGCCCCTTTTTTTCTCTATAACACATAGACTTTGCCAAAGTCACGAAGTACAAAGGACTTGGAGATTAAATCTCATTCACCTTTTTCCATATCTGATGGCTGGAAAAAGTTGGCCTTTCCCCTACACAGATCTTATGCCCTAAATTCAAACCTTGCAACCCAACATAATGGTTTTTATGGATTCTTTATCTCTTTCCATTCCATAAATTGTTATACCTCCAAAGCTTCATAACATGGCCAAGGTATTCTCTTGGAACCCAGGGACGCTCTTAACTCATATTTTTTCCGTTTCAACAACAATTTATTTCTAAACCTTTTGCATCAACTTCCACTAACATGGCCCATCCAGGCTCAGTGTTGAAACCATGGGTTCTGATACCAATTTGTAACATCCCTGGCCACCCTATCTGGGCCATGCTACTCCATAAAATGCTCTGATACCAATTTATAATGTCCCCAGCCACCAACAGGTCGGGCATCGTCACTGATTAAAACATATTTTTCTCTGATACCAATTTGTAACGTCCCTAGTCACCAACAGGTTGGGCACGCTACCTCAGACAGAGCTCTTTTGCTAAAATATTCACATATAAACTTAACAAGAAATGAAAGAGATAATATGGAAACATACATGTAGTGAAACACATGATATTATTACAAGAATCATAGATATCCACTTAAATACATCATTTAACCATTAAACACAGGAAAGATTCTTATCTCTTAATTGAAGTACACCAACTGTGTAAAGACATTCCAAGTACCTCCCAACCTTATACCATGTTGCTCATCACTCTCAGTAGTGGGTCACCCCCGAGCTGGGATTAAACTCCAAGGGGAAAGGGATTCCTACACTAGGAAGGGACAACAAGAAGTTGCACAGTAAAATAGGAAGTTGCATAGTACAACAGGAAGGACTTCCTCCAAGGATCCACTTACACCCACAACTCACAAAATCTCATTCCCCACATGCCTGTCCCACCCAGGATTGTACACCTTCACTATTACGCAATCTATTGGCTGTTACACCTCCCTTTTTAGGGCTTCAACAACAAGTTGGATCAGGAATTATCATAGCTCTATAGCTTCTACTGGACTCCCTCCAAGAGAACTCACTTCCTTGACACACTCTCTCACCTAGAGAGAGTTGCTCATAGGCCTGAAAACCTTCTTCTTATATCCAAGGGCTTGAAATCCCTCTTCTTCACTCTCACTCCTCAACACACGGGCATGGTGATGGAATCAACAAAAACTAGACATGGGGAATGGTACTAACATGAAAATATGCAGAAAACCTGTAATATACCTCAAAAAATTGTCTAAAAAAAAAAATGTTTGTATAAATATCCTAGAATAGTTCGAGATTCAAGCAAGTAAGATTTCTATTATAAAGCTTGAGTCTGAAAGTTTGCAAGAGTCCTTACCATCATCGACTGTCATTACCATTCAACTTAAAATTTTCTAATCGATGATAAGTGTTTACTCCTTTCACACTTAGGCATTTCGGCATTTCCGCAAGTCGCAATCCCCGAAATGGAGCCAGATCAACGATTCACAAAACTTCATAATCTGATCCCTTCTTTTCTTAATCGAACGGCTAACGGGATTTCGGCGTTTTTCCCTTCGAGTCATTGTGACTCCATCATTATAAAATTCATGATCAAAAAATCTCTGAAGTGATTGAATGGTTCACATAACCCACTGAGATGAACGGTTAACGGGATTTTGAAGTTTTTCCTTTCAGGTTTTCGAGACTCACAATAGTCCCTTTCAGCATTTCAGAGTCTTTGGCATGCTCTGATACCACATGTAATAAACCTCAATTTTGACATAAAAAAAAATTCTTCTCTTGAACATTAATCCTAAATAACTTGATAGATTCATTCTTAGGATAGGATGACCGTTTTTTTTTTTCTATTATTAAATTCTGATAAGTTTCTTATATTATGGTTACCCATGTTGACATTTTATTCAACCAACCTATAGGTGTCCAGGTCATGCTAAGTTAACCGTCCATTACTCTAACATTTTCGTAAGTCCTAAATCTTCCAAACATTTATACATATCATACACATACTATACTGAACTTGGACTATGGAGGACTTGAATTCGTGATCCCAAAATTCTTTCCATGTGTAAATAACATTTGTCACATACCCACTACGGAAAAAATAAAATTTTCGCTCTTCTTCAAGAGATAGAATTCTCGAATTCCTACAGGGCCTAGTGTAGACTAACTCTTCCCTTATCCACCTCCATGTGATCGTTGGTTATGACCACAGGCCAAGCCAAGAGGCACAAGAGAGTCAAGTCTTTTGACTCTTCAAACCCTGAAACCTGAAATCTTACATTCGATGAGATCGACGGGTGCGAATCTCCCCCTGATTCGACGATCTTGGCCGTATTGGGATTTCGGTAACCGGGAGTTCGAAATGCAATGACCCAAATCAATGGTCACTCCATTCCCCAAACTCCGATACGTGGGTTCTTGTACGAGATCCAATGATCCTCAATGATTTGGATCCAACGGTCCAGATCTTTTCGGAGTTTTCATGAACCAGGAGTTCACGATGCAGTAACTCTAGATCTCTTGTCACTCCAATCCCCGAATTTCGATATGGGAATTCATGTATGAGATCAACGATCCTCGTTGATATAGATCTTATGGTCACTATCCCTCCTGAGCTTAAGGGTGTTGAAAGACACTCAGTCTTCATCTCGCGTCGGGGTTTCGTGACTTGCCAGATCTTTCCCTCTGGTTTCCCGGATGTCGAAATGCCGAAACTTATTCACACTAAAACAGCTCATCCACAGAGTGCATTGGGGTTTTGTATACCAGGATTTCATGACTTGTGAAGATGAGGGGTCTTGCCCTCTGGTTTCCCGAAAGATGAAACGCTGAAATTTATTCACACTAAACCGATTTCGATCATGGTCTATTTCTCACTCTTCAAATTTCATACGCTCTGAAACCGCCAAGGGATTTCTCGACCTCTGCACTCCATGCAGGGTTCTTGCACACAACGGTGCGATCCTTCCTGAGCTTGTCCAGGACTTAAGGAGTTCTGGGTTCGGTTTTCCTCGCAGAGGGCCTATGCCGATATGCACTACCTCTCCTAAACTTAACAAACTTTGTCCTCCAAGGGACTCTAAACAATTAGGAGGGTTGGCATGCGTACATGAAACTGGGTCTGGGGTCGATGAACACATAGTTCGTGACCCTGGCTTATGCCTCCACAGGACACAAGCATTTATGAGTATATGTAAACTTAAGGGTTCCAGAATGCTTTCATTTCATTTGGGGCTTTCGCGCCCTTCATATTACATTCCAGAATTTTCTCTGTGTTAAATGGTGTTATTTCCAACTTATTCCAGTGCTTTAACATGTAGCAATTAGACCAAATCGACTTACAAATTCTTATGAATACCTATTGAAATATTTATACTCTGTGTACTGTAGGTTTTCCTGTAGAGAATTTTGCAGTTCTTTCGATTATAATTCATACATAATTACATCCCAAGTATTTGCATACCCAGATATCATAAATGTTTAATATGTATGAGAAAGGGATTTCATTTACTTATTGTATTTCTTCATAAGTCATAACCTACAATAAAATAAACATACGTCTATATGTATGTATATTTCCGTTGTTCAATTACTGTTTACATTGCACACTTAATTAGTTCATTTTTGTAAGTACCATTTGGTTGTGGGGATTCGCCTATAGCTTTCACCCTAATACAACAATCAACTAACCCATAGGAAATTATTCTTTCAGGACTTAACCAGGCCTATTCTCGCAACTAGTAGATTGATGGAATTTAGTATTTACCCAGCAATAAAATGCAATAGAGACAATCACATTTGATTCGATCTTTCATCCATAACATTACTCAATTCATTATTAACAGATGCATTACACCAGCCATTTAATGATTTAAATAGAGGAGGTTAAGAGGACATATATGAATCAAATCGCTGGAAGAAAAACGGAACAACCACGTTCCTCCCAACTGTAGAATAGAGCAGCCAAAATCACTTGCCCAATTCACCCCCTAGCCTGACCATGAATCCATGAGGGTGAACTTGGAAAAAAACTCCTCCTCAGCAATGTCCTGCAATTCTAGTAGGTTCCTCTTGCCTCACACTCAAACAGTAGTGTTCATAACAACAAGAAACTCCATAGTCTTTTGCTCCAGCATACTTGGCAGTGTCCTGCCTCCTCACATATGCTATTTATCAATTTTGCCCAGGTCTTTTTCCCTCCCTTGGGGATTTTCGTATCTTTCTAAATCCCTGATTTTCAGGGGCTGCCAATGGCCAAATCTTTGATTTTCCACTTGTAACAATCAGCCCAGAGGTAGTTCCAACATGTTCCCCACTCATGGAGTCATGGTCAACTCATTTTAACATGGTTGTTCCATTTGTCCTCCTGCAATTATTATAAAATATTTTGTTTTCATACAAGTGTCATAGTCCAATAGTTAGTTGGGTCAAAATAGATCTCTACGCAACCGTCATAATAATTAATTACAATTATTAAATTTGAAATTCAGAATTGCCATAAATGGAAAAAAAATTCCAAATTCGAATTTACTAAAAACGGAATAAATTTCCAATGAATTTAAATTTCAAAAATAATTTATTTTTAGGGATATCACATCCTTTCCCCCTTTAGTAAAATAATTTCCTTAGTGTTCGTTCCCTTCTTGGAATAGGGTTGGATTAGATTTCTGCAAATCTCCCTCCAACTCCCAAGTGGCCTCCTCAGGACTAAAGTGCTTCCATTGCACCTTTACCTGAGCGGCGGCTCTGTTCCAAAGTGCTATATCTCTCCAGTCTAGAATGCACAAGGGTTCCACCTGGAACTCGCCTTCAGGTCCCACCTACACCAAGTTCCAATCAATCCTATGAGTAGGGACATGAATATACTTTTTCAGCAACGAAACATGAAATACATTATGAATTCTTTGATTAGTTGGAAGTGCAAGTTGATATGCTACGATTCCAATTCGAGCTAGTATCTCGAAGGGCCCACAAAACCTGGGTGCCAGCTTGGAATAATTCCCTAACTTCAACGAGCTCTTTCGGTCTTTGACCTTCAAATAAACATGGTCTCCTACTTGAAATTCCAAGTGTCTTCTTTTCTAATCTTCATAGCTCTTCTGTCTGTCCTGTTCTTCTTTCAAGTTCCGTTGTACCTTTCTTACCATGTTCTCCATTTGTTGGAGCATCTCTGGTCCAATCATGAATTTGTCATCTAGGTTATCCCAACTAATTGGAGTCATACACTTTCTTCCATACAGTATTTTGAAAGGGCTCAACTTAGCCGAAGTTTGGTACCCATTGTTATATGCAAATTCTACCAAGTGCAAGTAGTCTTCCCACTTGCTTGGTTTTGTTCTTACGTACATGCGAAGCATATCCTCTATTATTTGGTTTGTCCTTTCAGTCTGTCCATCCGTTTGTGGATGATATCTTGTGCTAAAATTCAAGTTAGTGTTTAGCCCTGCAAACAATTCCTTCCAAAAAGAGGATGTAAATTTTACATCTCTATCTGAAATCATCATTTTAGGAATACCATGCAGTCTAAAAATTTCTTTCATGAATATTTTAGCAATGTTTATAGCTTTAAAAGTAGACTTTACAGGAATAAAGTGTACAAACTTACTGAGTTTATCAATTACAACCATGACAAAATCATTATGTTTCTGAGTTTTAGGCAAACCTGTTATAAAGTCCAGTGATATAGTCTCCCATTTCCATTCTGGTACTGGTAATCGTTGTAATAGGCCAGCTGGATGTTGGTGATCGGCCTTAACCTGCTAACAATCTTGGCACCTAGCCAAGTATTCTACTATTTTTCCCTTCATACTAGGCTAGAAAAATAGTTTTCTAAGTGTTGTTATTGTTTTTATGGTAACCTGGATGGCCAGAATACGGTTTCTTATGCACTTCATCCAAAATTGTTGATTTCAATTCTGCTAAATCTGGTATGTAAAGTCTATTTTTAAGTCGTAATAGTCCTTTCTTGTCGATGCTTAGATCCATTTTGTCAGAGTTGGCGGTCCTGTTTTGTAATTCTGTCATTATCTTGGTGTAATTTCCTTCGTTAATACCTGTCGTCCATATTCTTTGTTCCAGTTCACTTTCTACCCTACTGATGTTTATCTCAAATAACCCATGGACTCTTCTTCTTAAAGCATCTGCTACTTTATTTTCCTTACCCTTGATATGTTTGACCTCGAAGTCAAATTTGCTCAAGAAGGCTAGCCACCTTGCTTGTCTTGCATTAAGATTTGGTTGGTTAAACAGATATTTCACCCCGCTATTATCCGTCAATAGTAGGAATTTTTTGCCCATTATATAGTCTCGCCACATTTTTAAGGCATGTATTACTGCTGCCAATTCTAAGTCATGAGTGACATAATTTCGCTCATGTTCTTTTAATTTTTGGGACTCATAACAAATCACGTGCCCTTATTGAGTTAGGACACCACCTAGTCCCTCTTTACTTGCATCAACACAAAATGTGAAGTCTTTATCTGGGTCTGCTACCTTCAAAATGGGTGCCAATGTCAATAATTTTTTCATCTTGTTAAAGCTGTCTTAACACTTTTGCAACTAGTTAAACTTGGTTCCTTTATTTTGTAGTGACATGATAGGGTAGGCTATCTTGGAAAACCCTTCTATAGATATGTGATAATATCCAGTGATTCCCATGAATGACTAGATATCTGCCACATCCTTAGGTACTGGCCATTCCATAATGGTTTTTACCTTTGCCGGGTCTACGACAATACCTTCTGAGGAAATGACATGTCCTAAATATTGTATTTCTTTTTGATAAAAGTCACATTTGTCGAATTTTGCGTATAGTTTGTGTTTCCTTAATGTTTGCAAAACTATTCTTAAGTGTTCATCATGTTCCTCCTTCATTTTAGAATAGACTAGAATATCGTCGATAAATACTACTACGAACTTGTCTAAGTACTGACTGAAAAGGTTGTTCATCAAGGACATAAACGTGGCTAGTGCGTTAGTGAGTCTGAAAGGTATGACTACAAACTTGTAGTGTCCATATCTTGTTTGAAACGTTGTTTTGTTTATGTCCTCATCCTTTATCCTAACTTGATGATAACCGGATCATAGATCCAATTTTGAAAAGATCTTGGCCCCACCAACTTGATCGAACAGATCATTTATCCTTGGTAAGGGGTATTTGTTCTTAATGGTCATTTTGTTTAGTTGTCTATAATCGATACATAGTCTTAGAGTACCATCTTTCTATTTCACAAAGAGGACTGGTGCCCCCCATGGTGAAACACTCAGTCTGATATACTCTTTGTCCAACAATTCCTGTAATTGTATTTTTAATTCCGTCAGTTCTGGTAGACTCATTCAGTAAGGTGCTTTTGAGATAGGGGTTGAACCAGGTAGTAGGTCTATGGAGAAGTCTATTTCCCTTCTAGAAGGTAATTCCGGTATCTCATCCACAAACATGTCTCTAAATTCACGTAGGACAGCAAAGTCTTCTAACTTTGGCTTATCTCTTTTTTCTAATAGATTCATTACTTGGGTGGCATAAAATTGACACCCCTTTATAATACATTTCTTGAGTTGCATCGCTGAAAATTGTCTAACTGATATAGGTTTTGGTATGCCTTAGGCTGTTCTAACAGTGCCAAAATCATCTCTATAGCTAAGTATCTTTGTATAACAGTCTAGTATTGCTTTGTGTTTTTCCAACCAATCCATCCCGATAATCATATCATAAGATCCTAGTGGTAGGATGTCCAGATTGGTCCTTATCTTTTGACCATCTAAGCTAAACTCCAAATCAGAAATAAAGTCAACTACTTTCCTTTTAGTACCTGTTGCTAGTTGTACAAGCCATGATTTTGCGTGCTTCAGTTTCATAAGTTTATTCGACTCTACTACATCAGGAGTAATATAACTTAACATAGCTCGAGGGTCAATTAAAATAGAAATTCGAGTGTCATTGATTTTACCTTCGATTTCTACCACCAAGGACTGGTGGTCCGCTTGTCGACCATCTATGGCTTCATTTATCTGATGTAGGCTTCTTCCCATGTCTCCCACTGTCGAGGCTTCTTGCAAATTGTGAACAACAATTCTGTTTTCTGAAATTAAACATGGATAGTTCCTCCTTAGATGAGGATCTCCACATTCCCAACACTTTAATGGCTCGCGGGAGTTGTCCCCAAACTTCTTCATTCCCAGGTTTACCGGTTTGCCACTACCTTACGCATTCGGATGATTGGAGTGAAAATCCTTCCTTGGGAAACCTTTTGCTGCATTCCAATAAGGAGTTGGCCGGTATCCCTTCTTCCGCGGGTTCATTCGATCTTGCTTCTTATCCTTCCATGCCTTGGGAAACTCTACACGTTGTTTATACTGGTCATAACACATTCATGCTTTCCTGAATACCTCACTCAAGGATTTGGGGTTGTCAAACTCAATTCTGTCCCTGTAGGACTGTGGTAGACAGCTTAAGAATCGCTAGATTTTTACCTTATCCTCCCGGATGTATGGTACGAACCTTAGTAGTTCCAGAAATTTATTTAAAGGGTCCTCCATCATCATCTGTCTGAGTCGTAACTCATAAAATTCTTTTGTCTTCCTTTCATAATAGCTTTCAGAAAAGTATTATTTCTTAAAATACTTCTTAAAGTTGGACCATTTCAACTGTTTCTCCTTTAGGCCCTTGGCCAATTTCAGGTCCCGCCACCAAATGATGGCCTTCCCTTTCAGATTGTAGATGGCCATTATCACCTTCATGTTGCTGGAATAGTTGTAGATCTGGAAGTATTTTTTTGATGTCCAACAACCATGCCTCAGATTCTTCTCTCGCCCTAGATTCTCCATCAAAGGTAGCTGGTTTAATATTTTTAAATTCTCCTTCAAGGTGGTCTACTTGTTTTCTTTTTTTGTCTGGTATAGTTTTGTCTTCAGTTGGAGGTGTCCCTTCAGATGAACTGTCTCCTTTTTCTATTTCCAGTCCAGAATTCTTGGAGGCCCTTTTGCTGACTTCTTCATCATGGTTATCATCTTTTGGTCTTTTCTTGGTTACTATACTACGCAGCAGGACTTCATTTATCTCTTGTTGTTCCTATTGTGCTTTCTTCAATTTTTCATTGTCGGCCTTGAAAAACTACAGTTCAACAATAAGATTCCTCATTGTTTCCAACACCTCCATGGGTGAATCTTGGATCTCCAGGAGGTCCTTGCTGCAGATTTCCTTCCATCCTAATTTTTGCACCCTCCTGAGCTGCCATAATTTACAAAAACAGAAAGGGCTTTCTATTTGTACCCATAAGATTTATTAGTTTTACATAAATCAGAATAAATACTAAGTAGCTAATGTGGCCCTGTTCGGGCCCAATGTTGTAGATTTCGCTCTGATACCATATGTAATATACCTCAAAAAACTGTTTGAAAAAAAATAAAAATTGTTTGTATAAATATCCTAGAATAGTTCAAGATTCAAGCAAGTAAGCTTTCTGTTATAAAGCTTGATTCTGAAAGTTTGCAAGAGTCCTTACCATCATCGTCTGTCATTACCATTCAACTTAAAATTTTCTGATCAATGATAAGTGTTTACTCCTTTCACACTTAGGCATTTCGGCATTTCGACAAGTCGCAATCCCCAAAATGGAGCCAGATCAACGGTTCACAAAACTTCATAATCTGATCCCTTCTTTTCTTAATCGAACGACTGATAGGATTTCGACGTTTTTCCCTTCGATTCATCGTGACTCCATTATTATAAAATTCATGAAGACAAAATCTCCGAAGTGATCGGACAGTTCACATAACCCATTAAGATGAACGGTTGACAGTATTTCAGAGTTTTTCCTTTCGAGTTTTCGAGACTCAAAATAGTCCCTTTCAGCATTTCGGAGTCTTTGGCATGCTCTGATACCACATGTAATAAACCTCAATTTTGACATAAAAAATAATTCTTCTCCAAAACATTAATCCTAAATAACTTGATAGATTCATTCTTAGGATAGCATGACCCTTTTTTTTTTTATCTATTATTAAATTCTGATAAGTTTCTTATATTATGGTTACCCATGTTGACATTTTATTCAGCCAACCTATAGGTGTCTAGGTCATGCTAAGTTAATTGTCCATTACTCTAACATTTCCGTAAGTCCTAAATATTCCAAACATTTATACGTATCATACACATACTATACTGAACTTGGACTATGCAGGACTTGAATTCGTGATCCCATAAGTCTTTCCATATGTAAATAACATTTGTCACATACCCACAATGGCAAAAATAAAATTTTCACTCTTCCTCAAGGGATAGAATTCCCGAATTCCTACGAGACCTAGTGCAGACTAACTCTTCCCTTATCCACCTCCATGTGATCGTTGGTTATGACCACAGTCCAAGACAAGAGGTGCTTTTCACATTTCACGACTCAGTGATGCAAGAGAGTCAAGTATTTCGACTCTTCAAACCCCGAAACCGGAAATCTTACCTTCGATGAGATCGACGGCTGAAAATCTTACCCTAATTTGACGGTCCTGGCCGTATCAAGATTTCGGTAACCGGGAGTTCAAAATGAAGTGACCCAAACCACTAGTCACTCCATTCCCCAAACTCTGATATGCGGGTTCTTGTACGAGATCCAACGATCCTCAATGATTTGGATCCAATGGTCCAGATCTTTTCGAAGTTTTCGTGAACCGGGAGTTCACGATGTTGTGACTCCAAATCTCTTGTCACTCCAATCCCCAAATTCCGATATGGGAATTCGTGTATGAGATCAATTATCCTCGTTGATCTAGATCTGATGGTCACTATCCCTCTTGAGCTTAAGGGTGTTGAAAGACACTCATTCTTAATCGTGGGTCGGGGTTTCGTATATCGAGATTTCGCGACTTGTGAAGATGAGGGGTCTTTCCCTCTGGTTTCCCGAATGCTGAAATGCCGAAACTTATTCACACTAAAATGGCTCATCCACAGATCACATCGAGGTTTCGTATACCGAGATTTCGCGACTTGCGAAGATGAGGGGTCTTGCCCTCTAGTTTTTTGGATGCCAAAACGCTGAAAGTTATTCATAGTAAACCGATTTCGATCACGGTCTATTTGTCACTCTTGAACTTTCATACACTCTAAAAAATCCAAGGGGTTTCTCGACCTCTACACTCCATGCAGGTTTCTTGCACACAACGGTATGATCCTTCCTGAGCTTGTCCAGGACTTAAGGAGTTATGGGTTTGGTTTGCCTCGCAGAGGGCCTGTGCCGATCTACACTACCTCTCCTGAACTTAACAAACTTCATCCTCCAAGGGACTCTAAACAATTAGGAGGGTTGGCATGCATACATGAAACTGGGTCTGGGGTCTACGAAAACAGAGTTCGTGACTCTGGCTTATGCCTCCACAGGACACAAGCATTTATGAGTATATGTAAACTTAAGGGTTCCAGAATGCTTTCGTTTCATTTGGGGATTCCGTGCCCTTCATATTACATTCCAAAATTTGTTCTGTGTTAAACAATGTTATTTCCAACTTATTCCAGTGCTTTAACATGTAGAAATTAGACCAAATCGACTTACAAATTCTTATGAATACCTATTGAAATATTTATACTCTGTGTACTGTAGGTTTTCCTGTAGAGAATTTTGCAGTTCTTTCGATTATAATTCATACATAATTACATCCTAAGTATTTGCGTACCCGGATATCATAAATGTTTAATATGTATGAGAAAGGGATTTCATTTACTTATTGTATTTCTGCATAAGTCATAACCTACATGAAAATAAACATACGTCTATATGTATGTATATTTCTGTTTTTCAATTCCCGTTTACATTGCACACTTAATTAGTTCATTTCTGTAAGTACCATTTGGTTGTGGGGATTCGCCTACCGCATTCACCCTAATATAGCAATCAACTAACCCATAGGAAATTATTCTTTCAGGACTTAACCAGGCCTATTCTCGCAACTAGTAGATTGATGGAATTTAGTATTTGCCCAGGAATAAAATGCAATAGAGATAATCACATTCGATTCAATCTTTTGTTCATAACTGTAATGTCCCTAAGGTCGAGCCCTGTTGTAAGTCATGTCTATGAAGTATAAAGCTTTCATTATGAATTGTAGTTATGTTTTATAGGCTGGTGAGCCAAGTTTATATAATCTAGTGGGCTTATGTGTTATTAGGCCGGAGAGCCTAAGTGTTAAGGCCGAGAGCCTGCTTTTGTATATGTAATCATGCAGAACATTAATAAAAAAATATAAATGCCATGGCGTGCAGACCGACCACGATGAATGAGTGATGGGGGACTAAGATTCCACAAAATGGGTAAGGGATTGGGGGCTGGAAGGTTGTAAATAGAGTCTAAGTGTTGAGCCTAGGGGCTTAATTCCTTGGGAATAATATTTTAATATTATTCCAAAAGCCATGTGAAATCTATGTTTTGTCCTAAGTTCCTGGGGAGGAACGCATGCTGATGGAATGCATGCAGCTTCATGGGAGACATGTGTCGACCTAGGCGCATGCGATTTAACCCAGGAAATGAGTCATGTTGGGGGTCCACTTTCCATTTCGTCGACCGTTGCATGGGAGTTGGGTGGGCATTCCTCCAAACATTACCTGAATCTGCGGTTCGACCTCCCATTCTCCATCCTCCACCTGAACTCTCAGGTGTCCATGATTGACCTCTGTTTTGGTGTTTGTTCTAGGGAATCCTTACCTGAATCGTTAAGTCTCTGCATGGGATCTCTGTACACCCTCACGCATCCTTGAAACCTAAGTCGTGAGTCTTTCCTGTATTGTTGGTTGGGTAAAACCGAATGTCCCATAATTGTTGAGCCTTTTTATGTCGTAGCATCTATCTGTCACCAATTTTGGGAAGCCTGTGTATGTGTTTCTAGTGGACAATTGTGGTCGTGTATTGCTTGACTGTGTGTGGCTTGCCGACCATTGTATATTCGTGTGGAGCCTCATGGTTTCCAGACTGTGCTGGAAATTAAGTTGAAGGAAATAGTTTGTCTAGCCTGTGTGTAACACTCTCTCCAGGTGAGGGATGTGGTTGTGGTTGAAGAGGCAGGTTGTCAGGCCTGTGAGAAGCTCTCTCCAGGTGAGAGAGTCTACTAGGAAGTGGTTTTCTCCCAGAGAGAGTCCAGCACCATCTACGGAGCTCTATGAATTATTGATCCCTCCTATTGTCGAGACCCAGAGAGGGAGGTAAAGCACCGATGGACTATTCTTATGAAGGTGTATACTCCCGGGTGGAACATGCATGTGGGGAATGAGAGTCCATGAGTAGTGGGCATAAGAAGGCTCCTGGAGAAAATCCTTCTGGTTGCTCTGTGTAGTTTTCCTTGTAACCTCAGCCTAGACTAGGATTCCTTGCCTTGGGTGGAGCTTAGTCCCAGCTCGAGGGTGACCCACTGCTGAGCATGATGGGCAGTGTGTTCTAAGGCTGGGAGGTTCGTGGAAGGCCTTTATGCAGTTGGTGGAATTACCACGGCTTCAAAGATAAGTATCAGGTTATGCTTAATATTATGTTTTGCATGCATGTGATGCTTATATGTATCATGTATTCTGTTGTGCATATGAATTATTGTTAATGCTAGGGATTATTTATGTTAACAGTAATCTTGTGCTTACTCTGAGTTAAATGTGTTTAATTTTATTTAAATGCATGTTATTAATTAAGTATGAGAATGATGTTCTTCCGCACAGTAGCGTTGCCCGACCAGTGGGTTGATGGTTGGGGAACATTACAGTTTAGTATCAAAGCCTAGTTTCAACACTGAGCCTGGATGGGTCGAATAAGTGGTCTTTGGACTAAGGTTTTGAGAAGGAAATTGTGTCTGGAGGACTAATTTCAGACCTCAAAATGTTTCTGAGTGTCAACAGGCTACTTGACCATATTACAAATCTCAGGAGGTGTAGCGGTATTATAAAACTATAGTCGGTGTGGGATATGGCCACAGGGAGAGAGAGGACTCCACACCAGAAGTGTTGGATCAAGTAGATGAAGGTTCAGAAGGAGGGTACCAATTCATTGGCCAGATGTCCTTGAGAAGTAGAGTTGGATGGTCAGAATTCTCTGTGGAGAACTCGCGAAATCGTGAGGGCTGTAAGATGGCCAGAAGTTACAAGGTGGTTAGTGGATGGAGAAACTTTCCACTCTAAGATCCAAAATAAACGTGGGTCATTGATCGTGGTTGGTTCAAACCGTTGGATCATTTCGTGAATTCAGGGATCGTGAACTTGGAGCACAAGCCAAATTCTTGGTCACTCCAAGTCCCGAATTGAGAAAGAGATTAACAAGGGTAGAATTAGATGGTGGAGTGCTTCCAGGAAGAAGTGTCGAAATCCCGTGAGCCATCAGATCTAGCCAACTAGCTAGGAAGTTAGGGCTGAAGAGATTTGATAGGTGTAAGCATAGGAGAGATCTGGACCATTAGATCCAAATCATCGAGGATCGTTGGATATCATACAAGAACTTGTGTATCAGAATTCAGGGATTCAAGTGACAAGAGATTTGGAGTCGTTGCATCATGAACTCCTGGTTACCGAAAACCCGAAACCCCAAAATCCCAAAACGATCTAAATCATAGATCGTAGGAGACGAACTCAACTGTTGGATCAAGTAGATGAATAGACCATAATTTCAGAATTTCAGCAAACAAAATTTCGAGATGTGTAGATGCACGAACTCCTGATGCCTGAAACTCTGAAACGAAAAGTAAAGGTAGTGGGGCCCCTTGGCATTGTTGGGAGTGAGGTGGACCTTCTTAAGGACACCATGTGTCACTGTCTTGGTGGGTGAAATCTGTGCTATCAGCCCAGAGGGTAAGGAAACTGAATTTTCAGAAGTCAGGAATTGGAGAGGGAAGTGAGTGCGAGAACCTCTGGGACCAAAACCCCAAAACCTGAAACCTCGAAGCCCTGAAATCATGAAACCCGAAGTTTCGTTTGGAGAGCCTTGTAGCACCTAGTAGTCTAGCACTTGGTCATGACCCTTGGTCACGTGGGTAGGGACTAAGAAAGAGGGAGCTATTACTCAAAAGTACAGAGCCAAGCAGAGCTCAGAAAATTCATGAAATTGAAACATTTTCTTAAATTAGATTGTTTATGAATGATGAAGGAATTGTCAAGACATGAAGGTCTGACAAATTCTAGTCGTCTGCGCATTGTATTGCATAAGGTTGACGAGTGCCAGAACTAATTTGAATTGCCACAAAGTGTAAAGAAATGGAAGAGACACATAATGCTTCCAATTCATAAAATGAAGCTCAGAAGAGATAACGTAGAACTTTTGTATGTAGAGTGTGCATATCAAGCGCAAGGAGTGCTTATAGAGGGAACCTGTTTTAAGTTCGAAATACTCCAAGAGACAAGCATAGAGGGTGCCAGGAGGGCACCAGAAAGTATTTTTGGAAACACAGAAGGGTCGAGTCCCTTTGAGACTAAGTAAGTTAAAAGCTCAGGGAGAAACAGTGCAAGTTCGCACACAGAGCACAAGTGTGTGGCAAGGTGAAGTTAAAATTTCATTAACCGAAGCTCGGGAGGGAAAAAACCGTCGAAGCCTTCAAAATATTTGAAATCCTTCAAGTTAGGGAGGAAGTCAATTCCAGAAGAATTGATTCCAAGATATTTGGAAAGAAGTCATTGAGAACCTGAACGGACGGTAGGAATCCTTGGAGGGAGAAGCGTCGATAGTCGTGCATTATTAGATCAAAAGAAACTGGGAGGAGGATAAAGCTAAGAGTCATTCAACACTAAAAATCTCAGGGCAGGTATTGAACCATCGATCTCAAGGAAGATCGAGCTATTGATTCCTTTCATCAGGAAATCGGAAAATCGAAAGCTGGGAGAATAGAGGAAGTTGTTCTCGAAAATCCTGAAACACGAACTTTCGATTCGCGAGGAGAGATCTAGACCATTGAATCATGACAAGTGTCATCCGTTGATCTAATGCACTTGAATTTCATGAAGATGGAAGTTGAAAAAGGGAAGAGAACTGTTTTCTGATTTCGCGGACCGCGAAGTCCCGATTCATGAGAAAGGATCCACACAGCTGGATTACAAGGAGCTATGAGTTGTTAGATCTGACTCACATGGTTTTTGGAAAACTATATATCAGAAGAAAAGAGGGGAACTGCTTTTCAAAACCCTAAAACACAAATTGTCGATTCGAGAGGAATTGATTTGGACCGTCAAACCCGGAAAGTTGTGGACCATTGATCTGAGACAAATGGGGTTCGAGAGTTTAGACCTCGGGAGAAAGGAGGAGAGCTAATCGTCAAAGTTGGTGAAGGGTAAAGTCTCGTAGCGCTTGGAAGTTGGGGCCCCAGGTCATAGCTAGAGGTCACGTCGATGGAAGTTAAGGGAAGAGCTAGCACGCGCTAGACTCTTTTTTCAGGTTTCGGGAATAGAGAGAGTCGAGGATGACTCATATCAAAACACTTGGTACGTGAAATCCCAAAATGCCTTTTCGATAGGTGCATGGCCATAGCCGGTGGTCATGTAGAGGAAGCTTTCACCTACCGCTAGTTCGCGTGGGTAAGGTTTCATGCAAGACCTGTGGATTTGTTTTCGTGGAGGTTCTAGTAGGGACCCAAAGAGCTGCTCTAGCTCCAAGAGTTGAAGATCCATTGACTAGGAGGTCAACAGACCCCACTGAGGTCAGGGAACTGCATCGAAAGTGCTCAGGGCAGGAATAATCATGCACAGTGATTACAGTGGAGAGCACAAGAAGATTCAGGAATTTAGGAAAAATTGTAGACTTATGGGATCAAAAAGGAAAAGTTTTATAGGGAGAAAGAAGTTGCTACAATTTCTGTGGCAGCAAGTATGTTATGACTTGATTGGGTTAGACAAAGGAAAGAATGCTTGCATGTTTGCAAGTGTTGTTGGTGATGTTGTTGCATAAGGAAGGAAGCAACAGAGAGATGAAGTGTTGGTTATAAGTTTGATAAAAGAAGCATGAAATCTTCTACTGCTATCAGACTTTCAGATAGTATAAAATTTATTAATGGCGGTCATGCAAGTATGAGTTTTATTATTCTTTTTGCGTAATTGTTGAAAGGAAATTTAGGTCAGAATTTCCTCATCCAGAGTCATTTTATAAAGTCACATGATTATATTATTGAATGCATAGCACTGGATGTGGTAAAGGCTAGAGGCCTGTATTAATTCAAAGATTTTTAGCTTTTGAATGTGCACACTGACATAGTAGAATGTCATGTTAATTTGGTTATGGGGTAATAACCAAAGAATTAAAGATAAAAACTGGTTATAGGAATAAATGCCAGTAAGCTAGTCATGTGTGAAACTAGGACCTGGTTGGATATGGAAAGGTATGGATATGGAAAGGTTATGAACCACACAGGTACGAAAAGCTTCCTACTTTTAAATAAAACTTGAGTTTCGACCTTTTTGCTAACACTGATGATAACCACAGAATTATATTCTTGGTGTAGTGTTCGGGTCGAAAAGGAAGGCATCCAATTAATTGGGAAGACAATAGGAAGTGTGTGGAGAATGTGTCAACACATTGGCTGGAATTCCAATTTATGGATGGTGAGATACATGACTTAGATAAAGAGCATTATGTAATTCAATGCAGGGTGCACTGAATAAGAATGCATTGAGAATTGCATCATGCATAGTAAGTGATAGAATTGTATACTAAATGCAATGGTTGAATGTGTTTTGTAAGTACATGCATATATATTATTGCATGGAAATAATTGTTACTAACAGCTGAAATGTTGTTAACTCATGAAGTTGAGGACATTTCAGGGAGGTGTTAGACATTGCAACAGGAAAGTTGCAAGTCAAGTAGTCACATGAGCGTTGACTACAGGAAATTTTCTTGTTTAGAAAGAAAGAAGTAATGAACTTACAAATATTATTGTGAACATGCATATGCATAGAATGACGAGTCATTCTATTTGGTCAAGTTGTTTGGTAATTGTGATTGAATTTCTAGGTGCAGGAAATTCTAAGATCATTGCATAAGATGTTGTACATGTTGAATTATGATGTACAAAAAATACTGACAATTTGTTGGCGGTATGCAAGATGAAGTCTTGCAGGAAAATTGTGTGCAGTTTGGTGCCTGTGGAAAATCACAAGGATGGCTGCATTCATAATATGGAAATAGCCAAGATGAATCATGAAATAGAATGCCATGTTTTGGGAATAAAAGTTGAATTTCCTTTTGAACTAATTGGAGTTCCTAAATGAATTATTTTATGTTCTCTCATGATAACTGCATGTGGTTGATGCAGATGAGATGATGTTGATAAAATTTAAAATGTTGACTACAAAGAGTATCTCGAGAAGATGTTGCTTGGAAACCTTTGAGGGCAATTGGAACTCCTCGAGCCATGGTGCTTTAAGACTTCCTGTCCGGCCTATTGCTGAAGCCCAAGGAAAGGGAGGTGTAGCACTAATGGACTGTGCTTGTGAAGGTGTATACTCCCGGGTGGGACAGGCATGTGGGGAATGAGAGACCATTGGTTGGAGTGTTGTTGAGGTCTGGTACCTTGGCCTAGACCATGTGGATAAGGATTGTGGACCATGGCTATCTTGGGAATCCATTGCCCTGATGGATTCATATCCCTGCTCAGGGGTGGAAGGTCTTCTCAATCAAAAGATAAGTACAATTCTCTATTTATTGTATGTTGTGTATGTTGTATACAGTTATAATGTTTCTAAAATTGTCTGTATATACATATATATACATTGCATATATGCTTGCATTACCTCATCCATGACTTTACATAATGTGTCTCATATTTCATTACTTAAGAAATATATATACTTGATGCTAATCATGTAATCGATTGGAATGTGATTCAGGTGGAGCAAAAAGGTGTCCTACAAGTGCATCATGTGCGCATATTGGACAGGAAAAAAAATAGCTCTGGAATCGAGCTATAGGGCTTGTAAAGGTCCAGTGGACCTAGTACGGTCCTGAGGACATGACATGGAAGCATGAATATGTTATGTGGGCAGAGTACTTGCATCTTTTTGAAAATTTTGAAAAGCTTGTAGATGCAGTGTAAAGTTGCACTGAGGACAGTGCAAAAATAAAGGGAGGGGATTGTAATGTCACCAAGACCAAGCCCTATTGTAAGTCATGTCTATGAATTATAAAGCTTGCATTATGAATTGTAATTATGTTTTATAGGCTGGTGATCCAAGTTTAGATAAGTTGGTGGGCTTATGTGTTATTAGGTCAGAGAGCCTAAGTGTTAAGGCCAAGAGCCTACTTTTGTATAGGTAATCATGCAGAACATTAATAAAAAATATAAACACCACTACATGCAGACTAACCATGATGAATGAGTGATGGGGGACTAAGCTTCCATAGAACAGGTAAGGGATTGGGGGCTGGAAGGTTGGAAAGAGAGGCTAAGTGTTGAGCCTAGGGGCTTAAGTCCTTGGGAATAATATTTTAATATTATTCCAAAAGCCATGTGAAATATATGTTTTGTCCTAAGTTCCTAGGGAGGAACACATGTTGATGCAACACATGCAGCTTCATGGGCGACATGTGTCGACCCAGGGGCATGTGATTTAACCCAGGAAATGATCCGTGTTGGGGGTTCACTTTCCATTCCGTCAACTATTTCATGGGAGTTGGGTGGGCATTCCTCCAAACATCACCTAAATCTAGGGTTCGACCTCCCATTATCCATCCTCCGTCTGAACTCTTGGGTGTCCATGATCGACCTCTATTTCGGTGTTTGTTCTTGGGAATCCTTACCTGAACCGTTAAGTCTCTGCGTGGGATATTTGTACACCCTCACGCATCCACAAAACCTGAGTCGTGAGTATGTTCTGTATTGTTGTTTGGGGAAAACCGAATGTCCCATAATTGTTGAGCCTTGTTATGTTGTAGCATCTGTCTATCACCAGTTTTGGGAAGCCTGTGTCTATGTTTCCATTGGACTATTGTGGCCGCACAGTGCTTGACTGCCTGTGGCTTGTGGACCATTGTATATTCGTGTGGAGCCTCATGGTTGCCCGACTGTGTTGGAAATCAAGTTGAAGGAAACAGGTTGTCTAGCCTATGTGTAACACTCTCTCCAGGTGAGGGAGGTGGTTGTGGTTGAAGAGGCAGGTTGTCAAGCCTATGAGCAGCTCTCTCGAGGTGAGAGAGTCTGTTGGGAAGTGGTTTTCTCCCAGAGAGAATCCAGCACCATCTACGGAGCTCTGAGAATTCTTGATTCGGCCCATTGTTGAGACCCAGAGAGGGAGGTGAAGCATTGATGGACTGTTCTTGTGAAGGTGTATACTCCCGGGTGGAATAGGCATGTGGGGAGTGAGAGTCTGTGAGTAGTGGGTGTAAGAAGGCTCTTGGAGAGAATCCTTTCGGTTGCTCTGAGCAGTTTTCCCTGTAACCTCAACCTAGACTAGGATTCCTTGCCTTGGGTGGAGCTTAGTCCTAGCTCGAGGGTGACCCACTACTGAGCATGATGAGCAGTGTGGTCTAAGGGTGGGAGGTTCCTGGAAGGCCTGCATGCAGTTGGTGGAATTATGACGGTTTCAAAGATAAGTATCATCTTATGCTTAATATTATGTTTTGCATGCCTGTGATGCTTATATGTATCATGTATTCTATTGTGCATATGAATTATTGTTAATGCCAGGGATTATTTATGTTAGCAGTAATCTTGTGCTTGATTTGAGTTAAATGTGTTTAATTTGATTTAAATGCATGTTATTAATTAAGTATGAGAATGATGTTGTTTCGCACAGTAGCATTGCCCAACCAGTGGGTTGATGGTCGGGAGACGTTACAATAACATTACTCAATTTATGATTAACAGATGCATTACACTAGCCATTTAACGATTTAAATAGAGGAGGGTAAGAGGACATATCTGAATCAACTCACTGGAAGACAAACGAAACAACCACATTCCTCTCAATCGTAGAATAGGGTAGCCAAAATCACTTGCCCGATTTACCCCCTAGCCTGACCATGAATCCATGAGGGAGAACTTGGAAAAAAACTCCTCCTCAATAATGTCCTACAATTCCAGTAGGTTCCTCTTGCCTCACACTCAAACAGTAGTGTTCATAATAGCAATAAACTCCATAGTCTTTTTCTCCAGCATACTTGGTAGCGTCCTGCCTCCTCGCATATGGTATTTATCAATTTTTCCCAGGTCCTTTTCCCTCCCTTAGGGATTTTCGCTGCTTTCTGAATCCCTGATTTTCAGGGGCTGCCAATGGCCAAATATCTGATTTTCCACTTGTAACAATCAGCCCAGAGGTAGTTCCAACATGTTCCCGACTCATGGAGTCATGGTCAGCTGATTTTAACATGGTTGTTCCATTTGTCCTCCTGCAATTAATATAAAATATTATGTTTTCATACAAGTGTCATAGTCCAATAGTTAGTTGGGTCAAAACATATCTCTTCCCAACAGTCATAATGATTAATTACAATTATTTAATTCGAAATTCAGAATTGCCATAAATGGCAAAAATTTTCCAAATTTGGATTTACTAAAAATGGAATAAATTTCCAATGAATTTAAATTTCAAAAATAATTTATTTTTGGGGATATCACAAAACCTCCAAGATATAGGTGTAGCAAGGGTATCAATTCAGCTTGTTGCATAGGTTTCGGGCGTCTCAAGAATTCCACAATGGCATTTCAGGGTTACTGTGTGCTTGTTGGGTGCGTTGGTCCATTGGGGTAACAGATGACCAGCATGCTCAGAATGATCCATGAAAATGGTGAGAATGGTGAGAATGGTGAGAATGCCCCCTCATAAATTTGCATGCATTTTGGATGACACTTGTCTCTCCAAGAGCACATTTCCCCCACTTGGAACTCGTTCCTCTCCCTATAGGAACTTAGGATAAATTAATATCCTCTTTACATCTTTTAGAATAATAAATTATTATTCTATTAGGATTTTAAGATTATCTCTTTTTCTTCAATCTCTTAGCCTCCTCCCTTTCCAAACCTAGTGGATTTCAGTCCCCCATACTCTTTCTTTATGGTCGGTCTACACACAACAATGATTTTATATTAATAATACGAATATTTACATGTACATAACATTCTCTTGGCCTTTAACATCTAGGATCTTCGGCCTAATAAACACATAATCCCATAAGCTTATAATTACTTAGCTCACCAACCTACAAAACATGTTACATTCATAATTACAACTGGGGATCAGCCTTGGAATATTACACTAGGGACATATGACTTAAATTTATATCACAAGTTTCCTTTCCATCCAATGAAGTGTTTATGATATTTTAAGTGTAGGTGAAAACATTTGCATGCCTTTCCAAGCCATGCCATGCCTTTCCTTGCCTTGAGTTTCCATGCCATGACATTCCATGTTGTTCCTTGCCTTTTTAATCCATGTCATGCCTTCCCATGTCATTTCATGACATTGCATGTCTTTCCTTGCCATTCCATGTCTTACCTTTCCATGCATTTCCATGCCTTTCCATGCCATGCCATGCCATGCCTTTCCTTTCCATGTCTTACCTTTCCTTTCCATGCCATTCCATGCCTTTACTTGCCTTTCCATACCATGCCTTTACATTCCATGCCTTGCCTTGCCATGACATGTCATTCCATGCCATTTCCATGCCATTTTCATGCCTTGTCATGCCATTTCCATGCATTTCCAAGCCATGCCATGGCATCCCATTTCCATTCCATTGCAATTCTATGCCATGTCATTTCCACTCCATTTCCATGCCTTTTGTTTCCATGCCATTTCCATGCCTTGCCAAGCCATTTCCATATATTTCCTTGTCATTTCATCTTTCCATTCCATGCCTTGCCATTTCATGCCATTCCTTTCCATGCCATGCCTTGCCTTTCCATCACATGCCATGTCATTCCATTTCCACATCATTTCCATGCATTTTCTTTCCATTTCCATTCCTTTCCAATCCATTCCATGCCATGTCATAATTCCATTTCCTTTCCTTTCCATGTCATGCCATTCCATGCCTTTCCTTTCCATGTCATGCCTTTCCTTTCCATTGCATGCCTTCCCTTTCCATTGCATGTCTTTCCTTTCCATTTCATGCCTTCCCTTTCCATTGCATGTCTTTCCTTTCCATTACAAGCCTTGCCATGCCATTCCTTTCCATGTCATTCCATGCCTTTCCAATCCATTCCATTCCATGCCATTTCCATTCCTTTCCATGCCTTTTCATGCGATGCCATTGCATCCCATTTCCATGACATTGCCATTGCATACCATTTTTGTGCCATGTCATTTCCATGCCATGACATTGCATCACATTTTCATTCCATTCCATTTCCATGCCTCTCCAATCCAATAAATTATGTTAACTAAGTTACAATAGGAAAAATATAACAACCATTAAAACAAGTAGTCATTAAATGAAAGGGGGCTAAAAATACAAACCTAAACTAGAGTTTAGATATCAAATACCTATTGAAATGCAACGTGACACATAAAAACCCTATAATGTTCAAGACATAAATCCCTAAAGGGATGAAAAATATGACATAAATACAATAAAAGGTGTCAAGGTGTATTCTAAGGGTGAAATATGACAACTAAACCCTAGACGTCAAGCAAACAAGGATGGAAATCAGGGGTAAGTCCTAATCTAACCATGAAATTGAGGGTTTCAAGACAAGGTTAATTCAATAAGAATACAAGCTAACATGCAATATCACCACTTTGATAAAACACTTATTTAATACATTCAAGAAATAACCATCCACAAAACTTGAAATAATGACCTAGACCTAGACCTTGCCTTTCCTTTCTTTTCCAAGCCATGTCTTTCCTTTCCATTCCATACCATGCCATGCCTTTCCTTTCCATTTAATTCCTTTCATTTACTTCACTTTCCACGCCATTTCCATGCCTTTCCATGCCATGCCATTTCCATGTCATTTCCATTCCATTGTCATGCCTTTCCAAGCCATGTCATTTCCATGCCTTGCCATTCCATGCCACTGCATCCCATTGTCATTCCATGTCATTTCCATGCCTCTCTAAGAAAATAAATGATATTAACTAAGTTACAATAGGACAAATATAATATCCCCTAAAACAAGTAATCATTAAATGAAAGGGGGATGAAAATGCAAGCCTAAACTAGGGTTTAGATAACAAATTCTTGCTGAAATGAAAGATGGCACATAACAACCCTAGAATATTCAAGACATCAAGCCCTAAAGGGATGACAAGTATGAAAAAAATTTAATAAAATATGTCAAGGTGTATTCTAAGGGTGAAATATGAAAACTAAATCCTAGATGTCAAGATAATAAGGATGGAAATCAAGGGTAAGTCCTAATATAACCACGAAATTGAGGGTTTCGAAACAAGGTTAATTAAAGAAGAATACAAGATAACATGCAATATCACCACTTTGATAAAACATTTATTTAACAAGATTGATTTGGCAAGGCAAGGCAAGGCATGGCATGGATGCATGGATTGGCATGGCAAGACAAGGCATGGAATGGCATGGAAAGGAAAGGCATGGCAAGGCAAGGCAGGGCATGGCTTGGCATGATAAGGAAAGTAATGGCTTGGAAAGGAATGCCAAGGCATGGAAAGGCAAGGAAACACATGGCATGGCATGGAAAGGAAAGGAAATGTGTGGCATGGCATGGAATGGCATGAAAAGTCAAGGCATGTCATGGAAAGGCATGGAAAGACAAGTGAAGTCAATGCCAATCCTTGACAGGCCATGCCATGCCTTTCCATGCCGTGTCATGCCTTGTCTTTCCTTCACATGCCATGCCATGCCTTTCCTTATCTTTCCATGCTATTCCATGCCTTGCCTTTCCTTTCCAAGCCATGCCTTGCCATTCCTTGCCATGCCATGCCTTTCCTTTCCATACCTTTTCATGCCATGCCATGCCTTTCCTTTACATGTCTTTCGATGCCTTTCCTTTACATTCCATGTCATGCCTTGCCTTCCCATGCCACGAATTTCCTTGCCATCACTTGCCATGCCATACCATGCCTTGCCTTTCCTTGCCATGCCTTTCCTTGCCTTTCCAAGGCATGCCTTTCCTTTCCATGCCATAACTTTTATTTCCTTCACTTTACATGCCATGCCATGCCATGCCTTACCTTGCCATGCCTTTCCTTTCCTTTACTTGCCTTGCAAAACCATTCCTTTCCTTGCCATGCCATGTTATGTCATGATTTGGAAAGGCAAGGCATGAAATGCCATGCCAAGGAATTCATTAAGTTAATTTAATAAAAAAATAATGGCATTCATGTATCATACCTTATATTTTGCTTAAAAAAATAATGCATGTACTAAATGAAAAACTTCAATACGTAAAAATTAAAATCAAAGGATTCATTAAGCATGTAATTTTACAAATTGTTATCCCATCTATCTTAGATAAAAATACTTGCATGAGAATTTCAATGTCATAACATAAGCTCTCTTTATTCATATATCTAAGGTATTTTCATAGTTGTGAAACATGGATTATCATAATTAATAGGATTTACCTAGACCTAGACATAGGCCTAGAACTTTCCTTTCCTTGCCATGTCTAGCTTTTCTTAGTGTTGTCATGCCTTGCCTTGTCTTTCCTTTCCTTTCCTTTCATTGTCTTTCCTTGCATTTCCATTCCTAGACTTAAACATATACCAAGACATTTCCTTTCCATGCCTTTCCATGTCCCTGAATGGCTTGAGGAGGTGAGTTGAAACTCACGATAAAACTCAAACTAGTACTCGGATGGATGAACCATCGGTTGCATTGGATCTCGAGAACTAGGTTTTAGCTAGTGGGGCCCATCTGTTGTCATTTGATTGACTGGAAAACTGTTTGTTGGAGGATCTACAACACTATGGTTTTTCTCAATGAGACATAGTGAAATTTATGAATGAGAGGTTGATTTTAAAGAACATTGTGCTGCAATATTGTGGGTAGTGTAGTCATGTGGGCCTTGAAACAACATACATGAGAGAGCTTACAGAAATCTGTTATGATGCTCGGTTTGTATTTTATTCCCATGGACCAAAGTTTCGACATGTCCATGAATGGCTTGAGGAGGTAATTTTCAACTCATGATATAACTCAATTCGAGACTCAGATGGATGAGAAGTTGGTTTCATTGGATCCAGGGAACCGAGTTTTAGCTAGTGGGGCCCATCCGTTGTCATTCCATTCACCGAAAAACTGTTTGTTGGAGGATCTCCAACACTAGGGTTTTTCTCAATGAGGCATAGTGCAATTTTTTAATGAGAGTTCAATTTTCAAGAACATTGTGTTAGGAAATAGTTAGTAGTGTAGTCACATGGGCCTTGGAAAAACAGACGTGCAAGAGCTTACAAAACTCTGTTATGCTGCTCGGTTTGGATTTTATGCCCCTGGACCAAACTGTCGACATGTCCTTGAATGAATTAAGGAGGTGAGTTGAAACTCATGATAAAACTCAAACCATGACTCGGATGGATGAACCATCATTTCCATTGGATCTGAGGCATCGGATTTCAACAAGTGGGGCCCATCTGTTGTCATTTCGTTGACCACAAAATTGTTTGTTGGAGTATCTCCAACATTAGGGTTTTTCTCAATGAATCATAGTGCAATTTCTAAAAGAGAGGTCGATTGTAAGGTACCATATCTATTATGATATCCAAAACAAAAACATTGCAAAGAATGACAACATAACAACACAATAGATGAAACCACAACACCAAAATAATACCTTTGTTGATAGGAAAAAATGTTCACTTACATATTTGAGGGGGGAACCTCCAACAGAGTAGCGCTCTATTACAATGATTCTTAATACAAGCTATCCAATACCTCCTACTCTTATTTATACTACTTCTATATTCTAAGGAAACTTCTAGAGGATGATATTTCTAGAAGCAGAAGCTTCTATTAGGTATTCTTACATTGACTTATTCTCCTTTATTTAATAGGCCTTATTAACTAATGTTGACCTTTATTACATAGAAAATATATCATACTAACTAATGATCCATGAAGAGGGGTTAGTATCATATCCTAACATGCCCTCACCCTTAATAAGAAACCTTTTCCTCAAGGTTGAAGATGTATAAATTGTTGGAGTATGGTCGATGGTTCCTAAGTCACATCCTCAGATGGTGTGTCCTTCCACTTGATCAACACTTCCTTGATATTTATGCCACACAACTGAGATTCATGTGCACTGAGGATCACTTCTGGTTGGATCCAAAGGGATCCTTCTTCATCTAATTCAGGAAGGATGGTTTGGACCCTGCAATTTTATCCCACCACTTTCTTTAAAGAGGAAACATGGAACACTAGATGGATTTTGGAAATAGATGGAAGGGCCAATTTGTAGGCCACTAAACCAATACACTTGATGAAATGATAAGGGCCATAAAAATTGGGTGCCAACTTGTGATGTCCCTGGGATTCCAGATATGTTTATTTATAAGGTTGGAGTCTGAGAAACAACTTATCACCTTCCTGAAAAAACCCATTCTGAACGATGTTGGTCTGCCTATTGCTTCATGTGATTTTGAGACATGTGGAAGGTATCCTTAAAATTCACAAGCGTGGTTATTCTACCTTTCAACATTTTATCAATATATTGTACCTTTGATGATCCTGGAAGATATGTAGTGACTGTAGGTGGTCATTGGACATACACGGCTTCATATGGGGTCATTTTAGTGGTCGTATGATATGAAGTATTGTACCACCATTATGCCAAGGGAAGCCATTGCACCCACTGGTGTTGTTTGTCAGAAGAAAAACATTCCAAGTAGGTTTCCAAACATTTGTTGACTAGTTTAGCTTGGTCATCGGACTGGGGTGATAGGCGGTGCTCATGTTCAATTGGGTTCCCTACAATTTAAACAACTCCTGCCAAAACATGCTAGTGAAATTCAGGTCATGATCAGACACAATAGAGGTGGGCATGCCATGCAAATTGAAAATATGATCAAGGAAAACTTGTGCTACCAGTGTCGGTGTGAAAGCGTGGCGTAATTAACAAAAATGAGAATACTTGGAGAGGCGATCGACCACCACCATGATGACTGAATTGTTCCTAGATTTGGGGAGGCCCACTATAAAGTCCATGGAGAGGTATGTCCACATAGAAGTTGGAATGGGTAGGGATTGCAGAGATATTGGAGACTTGATGGTTTCACCTTTATTTCATTAGAACACCTCACATTCAGTTATAAAGAGAAGGATGTCCTTCTTCATTCCTTCCCAGAAAAAACAACGACAAGCATGAGCATAGGTATTTTGGAAGCAAGAGTGGCCCACAATAGCATATGAGTGAAACTCATTTAAGATTCATGGCTTGAGGGATGAAGATGGTGACAAAACTAGGTGATCCTTATACCTAAGAATATTCTCCTACCAAGTGTAGCCGAGGGGAGGATTAGGGTCCTTATGAAGTCAATGAATCAGCCTGGACATAGTCGTGTGTGTTAGACACTATTGTCATACTTCCTCAATCCAATATGGAATAGGTAAGGATAAGGAAAATAGGGAGTCATCCTCCTTATGTTGTCATGACAAGGAATCTACCACTATATTGTCTTTCCATTTTTATATATGATTTCATGATCATAACCCAACATTTTGTTCGGCCACTTGTTTTTTGGGGGGGAGGATAATCATTGCTCTAAAAAATAATTCATACTATGGAGATTTGTTTTGATCTAAAAATGGAATCCCAAAATATATAGCTACCACATGTGCACCTCATGGAGAATGGTTGTAATTTATTTTTCATATGTAGATCTATCTAAATTATAGGCACTCAATGCCTGGCTAGTAAAGGTGAAAGGTCAAACATCTTGTGTGAGCATTGAACCAATACTAGTTCCGGAAGCATCTGATTCTACCATGAAAGTTTTGTTGAAGTCAGTATATGTTAAGACTACATTAGTGCACATGGCCCACTTTAAATCTGTGAAGGCTTGCTCAGCTATAGGTTCCCAATGAAATGAATTCTTCTTAAGAAGGTTGGTCAAGGGTTTTGGAATTTTTCCATAATGGTGTACAAACTTCTTGTAATATCCTATGAGACCGAGGAAATCCTAGAGGTGCTTTAAGGTCGTGGGTCACAGCCAATCCTGCATAGATTGTATCTTTTTGGGTTCCACTCTTACCCCATATTGACCCACAATGTGTCCCAATTATTCCACTTCATTGGCCCCAAAGGAACATTTGGTATTTTTGACAAACAATTGTTTTTCCTGTAGAAAGAGAAGGACTTTTTCCACATGGAGAAGGTGGGAATCCCGAGTGTGTCTACAAGTGAGGATGTCATCAAAGAAAACCAGGACAAACTTCCAAAGGTAAGGTTTAAATATTATATTCATGAGACTTTGGAAGGTGGATGGGACATTGCAAAGGCCAAAAGGAATGACCAATAATTCATAATTTCCTACATGAGTTTCTTCGAAATATCTTCCTCCTTCATCTAGACCTGGTGATAACCTGAGTGAACGTCTATTTTTTTGAAGAAACATTCACCACTGAGTTCATCCAATAGATCATCAATGACAAGAATGGAAAACTTATCCTTGATGTTCAGGTTATTCAGGGCATGAAAATATGGACACATGCGCCAATCACCTTCTTTCTTTAATACCATCACCACTTGGGATGAATATGAGATGGTACTTGGGAAAATTACCCCCACCTCCAATAATTCTTTTACTATCTTTTCTATTTCATTTATTTTAGAAAATGGATACCTGGAGGAGCATACATTAGGGGGTTGATTTCCCAGAAAGAGAGGGATTCTATGATCATTCTCACCCATTGAGCGAGGTAATTATATTGGAACCTCAAATACCCTAGGGTACTTGTCCAATATTAGTTGTAATCTACGAGGGACTTCAAGAGAGGAATGATCGGTGACTTGGATGGAATTAAACTAAGAAAACACACCATGGTGGCCTTTATTCAACAATTTTTCCATCCTGTGAGAGTTTATGATTTCAGGGGAGCCTACTTGGAGGCCTAAGAGGGTATAGGGGTGAGCCTCTTGGGTGAAGATCATATATAAACCTTGGTAGTCCATTGTAATCAGTTCCAGGGTGTGAAGCCATTCCACACCCAATACAATATCACAACCACCCATGGAAATAGAGAACATGTGATTTTTCAGATGATAATCACCCATTTGTAGTTTGACATTCTCACAACATCCCCCATGCTCCATCATAACACCATTAGCTATGAATATTTGAAAATTAGAAACTGGGCAGACAAAGAAATCGAGCTCCTTAGTGATCCTGCAATGAATAAAATTATGGGTACTACCACTATCAATCAACACGACGACCAACCTATGTTTGATGTAGCCCTTTATCTTCAATGTCTATGCGGACAAAATACCTAAGAGGGCATGAAGAGATATGACAGGTTCCAGTGGTTCCATAGGGGTTTCAATTGAATCTTTGAGGTCGACACTGGGTTGGACGTCCTCTTGTATAGGAGACTAATATAATGGGATGTATTTAGAGGAAGTGGAAGTTGATGCATCAATATGGAAGAAATTTTTTTCATGAAATTTATGGCCTGAAAAATACTTGTCATCACAGTAATAGAAAAGTCCTTGCTTATGACATTCTTCCATTTCTATTGGAGATACCTTTTGGAATTTCAATGTTTGTGTCGGAGCTGAGGTATCCCTTGGCCAAAGATGATTGGGAACTATAGTGTGCAGGGGTTAGGCCTAGAGAATGGTCTATGCTTCCATGGATAATTATCATGCTTGCAACCAAGTGACCAAATGATGCATGCAAACATTAGCCTTAATGGTGTCCTTTAAGCCACTGATAAAACATTCAAGATAGAACTCATCTGATAAGCCCTCAATGCGGATGGCCAACTATTCAAATGTTGTGATGAAGTCGGTCACAGATCTTGTTTGTTTGATCTTGGTGATTTGGCCCAAAAAATGGGATTCCCTATCAAAACGGGCACAAACCTCTTTGGTGAACATGGTCCAATAACATTGCAGTGTTGAAAGGACCAAATTTTTAATAGGAGAAAAAGTGTAGTAATTTCGCAACCAGAATGCAGGAGGTAAAGTTGCATGACAATAGATCTTGTCTCTTATATTTTTATTTCCTTCCCAAGGGTTAGGGTATTCAGGGTTTCTACAGACAAGGGTTTTCCCTGCTTTATATCTCTCTGATATACGTGTGGGGTCCAACAACAATACTTGGCCCAATATATCAGGGCACCAACTAAGGAGGCTAGACTGTGCTCTTATCCATACTACCTGACCACCCAGGTATGAGAGAGTATCTTCCCAAGTGTTGTTCTTGGTGGCACTACAACAGTCAGGAGACCTATTGGTTTATCTATGAAGGGTTTCATGATGTCAAGGTTGATCTGTATACATGTGTTTTCTAAGGCACTACCACTCGAAAGGGGTACCAATAGGGGTTGCAAGGGTGGCCAACAATGTGTGTTTAAATACCACTTGTATTTCCTGCATGTATGCTTCCCCAACCATGGATTTATGTGTTGAATGGCATATCTCTGTATATTTAAGATGTCAGAATACGTCTACCCTGAAAAAAATAACCCACAATTTTATTTCAAGGAAAGTTCTCTAATACCACTTGTAAGGTACGAAATCTATTATAATAGCCAAAAAATAAATATTTCAAAGAATAATAGTGGAACAACACAGTAGATGAAACCACAAAACCAAAATAATACCTTTTTTGATAGGAAACAATGTTCACTTGCCTCTTCACATGGACCTTGGAAAAATAGACGCGTAGGATCTTATAGAACTCGATGATGTTGTTGGGTTTGGATTTTATGCCCTTGGACCAAAGTGTCGACATGTCCCTGAATGACTTGAGTCAAGTTGCAACTCATGATAAAAATCAAACCGAGACTTGGATGGACAAACGGTCAGTTGCATTGGATTTGGGCCACTGGGTTTTAGCAAGTGGGGCCCATCCATTTTCATTTCGTTGACCGAAAAACCATTTTTTGGAGGATCTTCGACACTATGGTTTTTCTCAATGAGGCATAGTGCAATTTCTGAATGAGAGGTCAATTTTCAAGAACACTGTGCTAGGAAGTTGTGGGTAGTGTAGTCACATGGGCCTTGGAAAGACAGATGTGCAAGAGATTATGTAACTTTTTTATGCTACTTGGTTTGGATATTATACCCCTGGACCAAAGTGTCGACATGTCCCTGAATGGATTGAGGAGGCGAGTTGCAACTTGTGATAAAACTCAAACCGAGACTCTGATGGATGAACCATCAATTGCATTGGATCTATGGCACTGAATTTTAGTTATTGGGGCCCATTCATTATCATTTCATTGGTAGGAAAAACATTTGTTGAAGGATCTCCAACACTAGGGTTTTTCTCAATGGGGCATAGTGCAATTTCTGAATGAGAGGTTTATTTTCAAGAATATTGTGCTTTGAAATTAAAACTAGTGTAGTCACATGGGCCTTGGAAAAATAGATGTGTGGGAGATTACAGAACTTTGTTTTGCTACTCGGTTTTTGTTTTATGTTGTTGGAGCAAAGTGTCGACATGTCCCTAAATGGTTTGAGGAGGTGAGTTGCAACTCGCGATAAAAATCAAGCTGAGACTTGGATGGATGAACCCTCGATTTCATTGGATCCAGGGCATTGGGTTTCAGCTAGTGGGGCCCATCTGATGTAATTTTATTTCCAGGAAAACTGTTTGTTGGAGGATCTATGACACTATGTTTTGCTCATTTCTTATTACATATGTTTATTAATTTAACATCTTGTTAGGCTAGGCATGGCATGGCATGGCATGTAAAGGAAAGGAAATACATAGAAAGGTAAGGCATGGAATGGCATGGAAAGGAAAGGAAAGGCATGGATTGGAAAGGCAAGGTAAGGATTGTCATGGTAAGGTAAGGCAAGGCATGGCATGGAAAGGAAAGGCATGGCATGGCATGGAAAGACATGGAATGGCATGGCAAGTGAAGGAAAGGCAAGGCATGGAAAGGAAAGGAATGACATGGAATGCCAAGTCATGGCTTGGCTTGGCAAGGAAGGCAAGGCAAGGCATGGCATGAAATTGCACGTCATGGAAAGGCAAGGCATGGAATGG
This sequence comes from Picea sitchensis, assembly GCA_010110895.2. Classification (NCBI taxonomy): domain Eukaryota; kingdom Viridiplantae; phylum Streptophyta; class Pinopsida; order Pinales; family Pinaceae; genus Picea; species Picea sitchensis. The sequence continues at coordinate 71,366 of SNQJ01S0010338.1, forward strand.
AAAGGAAATGAAATGCAAGGCATGGACATACAAGACATGGCATGGAAAGGAAAGGAAAGGCAAGGTAAGGAATGGAAAGGTAATGAAAGTGAAGGAAATGCATGGAAAGGTAAGGAAAGGAAAGGCAAGGCATGGCATGGTATGGAAAGTGAAGGTAAGGTAATGCATGGCATAGAAAGGAAAGGTATTTCATGGAAAGGAATGAAAAGGAATGGAAAGGCATGGCATGGCATGGAAAGGAAATAAAAGGCATGGAAGGGAAAGGCAAGGCATGCCATGGCATGGAATGGTAAGTGAAGGCAAGGAGAGGCATGGCATGCCATGGGAAGGGATGGCATGGGAAGGCATGTCAAGGTAAGGTAAGGCAAGTCAAGGCATGGCATGGCATGGAAAGGCATGGAATGGAAATGAAATACAAGGCATGGCATGGCAAGGTAAGGTAAGGCAAGTGAAGGAAAGGAATGGAAAGGTAAGGAATGTGAAGGAAAGGTAAGGAAAGGAAAGGCAAGGCAAGGAAAGGTAATGCAAGTGAAGGAAAGGTAAGTGAAGGTAAGGCAAGTGAAGGCAAGACATGGCAAGGTAATGCAAGTGAAGGCAAGGTAAGGGAAGGTAAGGCAAGTGAAGGCAAGGCATCGCAAGGTAAGGAAAGTGAAGTCACATAAAGGTAAGGAAAGGAAAGGAAACGTAAGGCATGGAAATGTAAGGAAAGTGAAGGAAAGGTATGGAAAGGTAAGGCAAGGAAAGGAAAGGCATGGCATGGACACATTTTTCTTCCAATTCCAAGAAGGAAAAAGAAGAAAAAAACAACAATTCCAATTGGACAAATTTGTCTTCCAATTCCAAGAAGACACAAAAAACAATTCCAATTCCACTTGGACAAATTTGTCTTCCAATTCTTCCCACAATGGTCTTGCAATAGCACAAAATTTTCTATGAATCAAACAACAATAATAAAATAAGAAAAAGCATGTATGTGTGTGCTATTTTTGTGTGTAGATGTCGGGAAATCTTTTTGGGGCTTGAGATGGATGAGGTAGTGGAGTGTGCTTGGAACCAAAAAATAACCAGCAGGAACACACATGTATTCATGTTGGGAATAAACAAACAACATGTACAAGGCTATCAAGTCACAAGAGAGTATGGATGCTCTTTATGCAATGGATATAGAATTTATTATAGAGAAAACTTCTTTATGACTAAATATGTATAGGGTTATGGGGACAAATAGTACCTAAGGGGTTAGGATTGAAAGTGTTTTCAAGCATAGAGAAATGGTTAGAGAACCAACATGTGGGTGATGTGGGTGCAAGGGTTGTGTGGCCTTTAACAAGAGGTATATGCATAGTGCACTCTGGGATTGAGTGTGGAGGGGGTTAAGGGTTGATTATAGGTTATGCCTAGGCTTATATGGAGCTAGAGGGTTCTATTTCATGGTCTAAATATAGTTATAGCTATATGTTGTGGTCTATATCAACGTTATGGTCTACGTCATGGTCACCATATAGGTCTAGTTCATGGTCTAGGTCTTTCCATGTCTAGTTCTTGCTATGCCTGGGTCTAGTTCTAGGTCTTGACATGTCTAGGTCAAGGTCATTTCTTTCTTTGTGATGTAGGGAGGGGTGCAGAGAGAGGAAGAAAGAGAGTGTGAGAAGGGGAGAGGGGAATACAAAGAGAGTGAGAGAGAGTGAGTGACGGGGAGATAGAGAGAGCGGGTAGAGAGAAAGAGTGATATGAAGGTGGGAAAAAGAGGGAAAGGGGGTTAGATAGAAGAAAATAGAGAAAGGTGGGGAGAGTGGAGGAGAGAGAGGGAGGGGGATACAGGGAGCGAGCGAGCAAGGGTTAGATGCAAGAAGTAAAGGGAGAAGGGGGTAGAGATGGATTGTTGTAGAGTGTGAC
>SNQJ01S0010338.1:80733-91627 GCA_010110895.2 Picea sitchensis
CGCCTTAGTACCATTGTTGTCTCAGTTACGACACCATACTCCTACGACTTCATTACATAAATGAATGTCTAGACCTTACTATGATATAGACCTACTTACACTCAACTATTTAAGGAAACCCTATCCACTACCTGTACAAAGGCATGGCTCGGCTCTTACAGCCTTACAACGCAAATCCCCATAGGATATGATTTCAAATTTTAAAAATGGGAGTGTCAATGCCTCTCCCTTTCTCCATTGTGTGCATATACATTGGCTTGCTAGCGCATTTTCTGAGGTGGAGCAATGCTCCTGCATCAAGAGGGAGGTAGAAAGGGGAGATATATGTAGGAGAGAGAGAGGGGCGGGGGGGAGGAATGACTTATAGGAAAATAAAGAGGGGAGGTAGAGAGTGAGTGTGTTAGAGAGTGGGATGGAGAGAGAGGTAGACAAAGAGGCGAGGTAGAGAGTGAGTGTGTTAGATTGTGGGAGGGAGACGGAGGGAGACATAGAGGGGGGATAGAGAGTGTGGGAGGGAGAGATAGGGAGACATATAGGGGGGATAGAAAGTGTGTTTATGAGAGTGTGGGAGGGAGAGAGAGGTAGAAAAAGAGGGGTAGTAGAGAGTGAGTGTGTTAGATTGTGGGAGGGAGAGAGAGGTAGACAAAGAGGGGAGGTAGAGAGTGAGTTTGTTAAAGTGTGGGAGAGGGAGAGAGAAAAACAAGGAGGAGGGGTAGAGACAAAGTCTGAGACGGAGGGAGAGGAGACAGAGACGAGGGTTATAGAGAGGTATAGTGAGAGGAAGGGAAGCAGAGAGGGAGACATAGAAGGAGGGTTAGAGAGAGAGTTAGAGGAATTGGGGGATATAGAGGGAGACAGAGAGGGGGAATAAAGAGAGAAAGAAGGGAAGAGAAAGTGAAACTGAGACTAACAACAAGAAGATAGAGAAAGGGTGGGAGAGAGGTGGAAGACAGAGGGGAGGGAGGGACAAAGGGGCAGAGGAAGAGAGAAAGAAAGAGAGAGTGGAAGAGGGGGGGGATAGGGAGAGAGTGGGTGTGAGAATCTGAGGCATGTCAAGGTAAGGTCTAGGTTTACATCTTTCCATGCCTTGTGATGTCTAAGTCTTAACATGTATGGAAGTGTGAGGGAGAGAGAGGGAGATAGACAGGGGGGTAGAGTGGGAGACAAAGAGATGGGGTAGATGTAGGAGAGAGAGAGAGAGGGAGGGAGGGAGGAATGAATTTTAGGAGCACATACGTATTCCTAGAGTGCGGGTGCATTCTTACAGCCTGTGCTCACTCCTTAGAACGTGTATGCGTTCTTTTGAATTCAATTTTTTGGGGGCATTATTGACAAGGTTTATGTTGACTTAGTTGGCTCTAATTTAGGTTCTGGATGACAAACCTATTGGTTCATTCTACAAATTGAAAAAAAACTCCATTTTTTTTAATACCCCTCTATATCTCTGCCTTTGATGTTATTTTGGTGCAGGATAAACAATTGAGTTGTTGACAAAACTATAGACATAGATAGAGTCAGCTATGCATATTTCAAATATATAAATTTAAAAAAAATATATATCGTTTACTATTTTTAATCTATTTTTGTCTTCACATATATCAAAACTATAGAATACATATCTCTCTTATTTTTGCTATAACTTTTTCTAGGCTTAACCATTTCTCAAATGAGTTATATGCGACACTAGAGGAGACGAATACCTATGATCCAAAAAAATAAATTGTTTTGATCATGTTAAGACCCTCTTAGAGTGCACTAACAAAAGACGTTGTAATTTCAGGCATATGTTGACTTTGATAATTTTAAAAAATATATAATATTAATATTAAAAATTTCTAAAAAATACACTGCACAAGAAAAACCTTATATTTTGTTGGGAAAATAAGATACCAATGTTAAAAAAAATCAAATTTGACATAGTTATTCACAATGTCTATGAATAAAAGTTGTATATTCATCTTCTTACACCATATTCAAATTCATTGTAAAACTATCTTGAATATTCCCTCCAAGTTAACAAATTGTTGTTTTTTCAGTTTACATTACCACTTCATGAGAGGCCATCATTAGTTTGCACATACCCAATAATTAAATTTAGAAATTACATAATAACTAAATTTACAATTTTAAGACAAAATTAGTTAATTAGAATATTATGTTTTTGATAAATATTAAATTAAATTATATATATAATTATTATTATTATTTAAAAAAAACATTCATAATTGTATAGGTATTATTATCAACTTATTCATTATTAAAAAATTAATTAATTTAAAATAATTAATTAGTTTAAATATTTTATTATGTTATTAATAAATATTTAATAGAATTATATATATTAATTTTTTAAAATAATAATAATAATAATAATAATAATAATAAATCCTTACCTCTATCTAATAAATTTCTTAAAATACTTTATACATATTCAAATAATATAAAATATATTTAAAAAATAAATATCATTAAAAAATAAATAATAATAATAAACCCTTATCATTTATCTAATTAACTTCCTAAAACATTTTGTACATGGAAAAAATATTTGTTTATTTATATATTATAAAGTTCTCTTAAACTACACAGTGTGAAACAAAAAATACTGATTTTTAATATTCTATAAATAATAAATAATGCATATTTCTTTTCAAACCATTTTGTATTCTCCATAAAATAATGAAGTGATTTATTCATGGCATAAAGGAAAGTGTAAAACAGAAAGCTGATTTTTAATAAAATAATGAAGTCACTGAAGTTTATTATGCATAAAGGAAAGTGTGTTGAGGTGTAAAAAAATAAAAATGTTTTCTAATAAAATTGAGGAAGGTTATACTTTAAATAATGCATATTACTTTGCAACCACTTTGTATTCTCCATAAAATAATGCATATTATTTTTCAATCACTTTGTATTCAAAGTAATGAAGTGATTGAAGTTTATTCATGTAGAAAAGATAGTGTGCTTAGAAAGTGTGCTTAAGTGTAAAACAAAAATGGTAATTTTTAATAAAGTTGAGGATGGATATATCTATATTACTTTTTAACTATTTAGTAATTATTGATTTGAGTATAGCTTGGATGATTGCAACGAATGATTATTATCCTTTCTACCTGAATTCAATTTCTGTAAAAACAAGTGTTGTGTGGTAGCAAAGTTCTTGTCGGGTTGAATTGGGAATAAATGCACAGGGATGAGAGAAAGTTGCGGAGGCAGATGAAAACTATAGTGGAGATGTGGCAAATAGCATGAAGCACAGGTGGTATCCATGCAGTAAATGGCACGTGGCCTCTAGAGTCCTATTTATTTTTTGAAAGTATATAATCGATTTTGCTATGTTGAAAATTTTTGTGTATTTTGTATGTATATGTGGAAGGAAAAAAAAACAGTTATATTCAAATTAAATAAATACAAATTATTGACATTCAGAATAGTGGAAGATAAAAATTTATGACAACATAAATATAAAAGGAGATAAAAAAAAAGTTTAATTTGAAATATATCAAAAAATTTACATATTCCTGGAAATTTAAATGCATTTTTCATATAGACTTGGATTGGGGCTTCCACGGACCATAAGCATAGTGGAAGATAAAAATTTATGAGGACATAAATATAAAAGGAGATAAAAAATAGTTTTATTTGAAATATATCAAAAAATAATATTGTCTGTTACATATTCCTAGAAATTTAAATGCATTTGTCATATAGACTTGGATTAGGGCTCTCGCCGACCATAAGAGAAATATGTACAAGAAATAGGACTATAGAAAGAAGAATTGGGCAACAGTAGAGTGTAATACCTGAAAAGAATAAATTGAAAGGTATCAGTCCTTGGCTAGACATTTATATTTAAAAAAGTGGAATAACTAGGTTGATAAACAAAGCATGATGTGATCAGTATAGGCTTACAGTGATGGTACATATGACCCCTTTTGATATTTTCTTGTTTATTCATTTTCAATGATGTCATCAATGACTACTGGAATCATGGAAACTGCCTATTTCCTTTTATCGACGGCCTGCTTCAATTCCCTTTCCATCCATTCTTCAATGTAGCTTCTCATTGGGGCGACGTTGATCTCATTCCAGATTTTTATGTTGAAAAGTTCATTTTCTAATTCCTTGAAGTTGATAGAAAGATTACGCAGAGCCTGATCAATTTCCTCATTCTATACCGAATAGTCGACTAGCCAGTTGGCGATGTCATCTTGACCATATTCAAGGATGATGTAAAACGTTTCCAAAGACAACGCCTTAAAAATATCAACTTGTTTATTGAAGGCTTGCTTAGTTAAGGGCAAGTAGTTGGAGATTAAGTTGGGGTGTTGGAAGTCGTTGGTCCTTTCAGCTAAGTCTATTATGGTAAGCTTTGTGAATAATTTCTTTCTTTGATATGGCTTGTTCACATGACTGGAGAATGAGAAGTAGGTTCTTCACTTTTTCTTTCCAGCATGCATTTAATTGATCGATCCAGTTTTTGGATGGGAGATCTTGTTGTATTATTCGCATTTCTATCATGTTGTTGACAATGGTGCCAAAAGAAAGGACCATGTCTAAATATAAATGCTCATCATATTTTAAATCCACCTGCAAATCTTCAAGAAAATTGTTTGCCCTCGTTCCAAGGGAAGTCATGGTTTTTGATGTTTCCCATGCCTCAGTAATCAGTTCCATTATTTTCTTGATATTATTCTCTGCATGATGCAAGGAGGCTGGAGGATCCTTTTAACTTGGTTGCAGGGGTGGCAGGCATGGCTATTGCCAAAGGATTGGCAAGCAATGGCATAGGAATCAAAGCTTCTTCCAATTCCTTGACCCAACCCTTCAGTCTGGCATTCTTGACCTCAATGACTCCAATGGAATCATCAACAGCATCTACGATCGTTATGTGAAGTCGACAAATTTGGGACGGTCGGATTTTCACAAGGTTAACCTCTGAACGAGATTTTCCTTTCTTATTTTTTACATATTCTTGGAAATTTAAATGCATTTGTCATATAGACTTGGATTGGGGCTTTCACGGACCATAAGCATAGTGGAAGATAAAAAATTATGAGGACATAAATACAAAAGGAGATAAAAAAAAGTTTATTTAAAATATATCAAAAAATAATATTGTATGTTACATATTTCTGGAAATTTAAATGTGTTTATCATATAGAATGGGATTGGTGCTCCCGCGGACCATAAGAGAAATATGTACAAGAAATAGGACTATAGAAAGAAGAAGTGGGCGATGGTAGAGTGTAATACCTGAAAAGAATAAATTGAAAGGTATCAGTCCTTGGCTAGACATTTCTATTTAAAAAAGTGGAATAACTGGGTTGATAAAAAAAAAAGGATGCGATCAGTATAGGCTTACAATGATGGTACAAATGACCCCTTTTGCTATTTGTTTGTTGATTCATTTTCATTGATGTCATCGACGACTACTGGAATCGTTGAAAATGTATGTTGTCTTTCATCGACGGTCTGCTTCAATTCCCTTTCGAACCATTCTTCAATGTAGCTTCTCATTGGGGTGACATTGATTTCATTCCATATTTTTATGTTGAAAAGTTCATTTTCTAATTCCCTGAAGTCGATAGAAATATTACGTAGAGCCTGATCAATTTCCTCATTCTGTACCGAATAGTCGACTAGCCATTTGTCGATGTCATCTTGACCATATTCAAGGATGTTGTAAAACTTTTCCAAAGACAACGCCTTCAAAATATCAACCTATTTATCGAAGGATTTCTTAGTTAAGGGCAAGGAGTTGGTGATTAAGTTCGGGTCTTGGAAGTCGTTGGTCCTTTCATCTAAGTCTATTCTGGTAAGCTTTGTGAATAATTTTTCTTTCTTTGATATGGCTTGTTCACATGACTGGACATTGAGATGCAGGTTCTCCACTTTTTCTTTCCAACATGCATTTAATTGACCCATCCGGTTTTTGGATGGGAGATATTGTTGTATTCTTCTCGTTTCTGTCATGTTGTTGACAATGGTGCCAAAAGTAAGGACCATGTCTAAATCTAAATGCTCCTCATCTTTTAAATCCTCCTGCAAATGTTCAAGAAAATTATTTTCCCTCGTTTCAAGGGAAATCATGGTTTGTGATGTTTCCCACGCCTCAATAATCAGTTCCATTCTTTTCTTGATATTATTCTCCACATATCCTCTACATGATGCGAGGAGGTTGGAGGATCCTTTTAACTTGGCTGCAAGGGTGGCAAGCATGGATATTGCCAAAGGATTGGAAACCAATGGCATAGGAATCAAATATTCTTCCAATTCCTTGACCCGACCCTTCAGTCTAGCATTCTCGACCTCAATGCCTCCAATGGAATCATCAAGGTCATTATGATCGCTATGTGAAGTTGACAGATTTGAGATGACCGCATTTTCGCAAGGATAACCTCTAAACGAGATTTTCCTTTCTTATTTTTTACATCTTTTTTTTCAATAATTAATTTTTTGGACTGGATGTCAAAAACAATGCTCTGGAAAATGAAGGATTCATCTTCGTAAAAAAATTCGGTATCAGATATGTCCACTGGATGACTATGTTGGATCACGTCTCCAGGATGATCAAGGTGGAGGAATGCGCTATCTAGATCAAGCTCAAGTTCCATGTTCTCACTCTCAATTTCGGGTTGTTCCGCCTGTCCCACATTTTTTTGTCTCTTCTTGTCAACTGGAAGCTTGTGATAACTATCAATTTTAGGGTGAAGAAGATCATTATCTCCTCCTTCGTTTGAAAAAATCTTAGTTTCTATGTGCTTGTGGTGGGCCATTGGAGCGATGCTCCGGGATGTTGTACTTTCGGGAGTGTTTTCCGCCGATTGAACACTCTTCTCACCGGGGCCTTTTCCCCGTTGCTTGTACAACTCAGTGATTATTTGCAGTGTGTCTAGGTCATTGGCATCATAAACATGAGTGTTGTCGTCGGTGTCTCTGTTTTTGGGAAGGTGTTTTTTGAAAAAAGAATTGACAAAGCGAAGTGTTTGTAAATGTTGTAAAAAACAATTATTGGGGTCAAACCCTCTTAGGATTTCAACATATATTAGGTTCAAGTTTCTAAAATGGGTTGCAATTTCGTCAATTTTGTTGATGTTTTTCAACATGAAGTCCCCGACTTTCCAAGGCAAAGGAATGAACTGTTTTTTTCTCTTCTCTTGGAATAAATGCAACCAATAGTTGTATTGCCTTGCTATTTTTGTAACAAACATTTTGTCCGTAATGTGACATGGAAGGAGAGAAGGTTTTTCCCTGGAGCCAAAAATCCTTATCACAGTGTAATTATCCATATGTTCAAGTTCCCCCTTCCTGTCAAAAAACCTGGTTGCCTGGTCAGATATGCGGGGAGCATCTTCTCCTAATAATAAAACTTTGAAAATAGATATGTTGGGAGCCATATCAATCTTTATTTTTATAAGCTGCCTACAGAGGGTTTTTAATTTCTCATTACTCATCGCAACATTTCTCATTTAAAATACACCATTATACGTCACCTTTTACATACCTACTTTTCAATTCCATTTTCATAACTGCAAGTATGAAAACTAAACAGCTGGAATTCATGTTTGATTTCATCAAAGGGTTGATTTTTATATGGTTTATCGCCGATTTGTTTCATTTAGTTATGAGCATGGTTGTTTCATGGTATAATTCCTTGACCTCAAACACACCATTGGTTACATATGTATCAAAACACCACCCATTTAGTATTTTACTATTGTTAATTTGGTTTTGATTTATAAAATCTTTGATGCAATGGTTTATTCGACATATTGATTTTTTGGGTCGAATCGTGGGTATGCAATTGTTCATTTGATATTTTGATCGAATTTTTGGATATGCATATAATGGTTTTTAACTGTTATGATTTGTATGTACCATTACACCAAGGTGTCTTTCTAAGTACAGCCTGATATGATCTTCTTGCACGGCCTCAATCTACACCACTGTCCTCTCACACATAGCATTAACGCTCCTTCATAGCATTTCGAGCTATCTTTGCATTGTGTTGGGAAGATCGGGGCAAATGGATTTGTTTCTATTCTGTCAAACCCTATCACGGAATACCCTGTCGATTTTGTGATGTTAGCCATGGCTCCCTGTAGTGAGAATTGAACCCAATGGTGTCCAGACTTTGTTATTGTTTGATAATGACCGAGAAGACTTGGAGAGGAATGGTTGGTGTTTGTTTGTTGAAAAGTTCGAGGGTTTTAATATAACAGTTGCTCAAGAATTCACGTTGATGGTTGCAGAGAAAAAATAGGTCAGTGCAGTTGGAAGTGATTGAAGACTTCTTAAAGCTAATCCCGTAATTTCCTCCCAGAGACACGTTTTTGCGTGAGCGATTCTGAGCAAACGGTTTTGAATTAGATCAAACCCTTGAAAACCCAGAACCAAAATGACCCCTTTTACCTAATTTTCGAGCGGTTTCCCAAGAAATTGGGTCATTACGGAGATATAGATCGTCATTTAGAGGTCAAATCTCATATTTTCTCTGTGGCTAAAAGGTGCGTTTTGGTCTGGTTGCAAGTGTTGAAACATTTGTGACTTCTCCAGGCCTGTGCCTCAGAACCCCTCTCACCCATCCAGCCTTGTGCCTCAGCCTTCTGTGAACCCTTGATCAATCCAAAGGATTTTCAAGCAGTCTGTCAGCAAGTTATACATCCACAGGGTCTGTTGTTTTTAAACATGGAAGCAACGACTACCATTGTGAATTTGAAAATTGCTTGATTAGGATAAATCCCTTAATCTGAGGTATGGTGTTTAAAAATAAATTTAGGATGATTTTATTCTTTTTTAAATTAGGACACCTGATTTGTTTCCACATATTACATCTAGTCTGTTTTGAATAAATACGATTCTAGTTATAATTATAACTAGCTAACAGAATCGTGAGATTCTGTAGCTAGTTACTAAAATTCGAATTTCCTGTTTTTACAACTAAAATGCAATCTAAAATCATTTATTCTTGTGTGTTTATAGGTACATACGATTTCTAAAGAAGATTTGAATCGCTGGTGGCATCTCTCAGCATTCTATTTCTTTATGTGGTTTTAGAATAGGCTGTTAGTTTTGATAACAATGAGAATCTGGGAGGTTGCATCCCCCACTTTTTTGGGGAACAAATCAGATAATTTCCACAGGAAATGTTTTGATCCTGTAGCATATATAAATGTATTGTTTTGAAAACTAAATACCATCGCTGCCTGGGAACAGAAACTATGGATTTATGATTGACAAACTTGAATGAAAGGTTGATGTTGGTACAGCTTTAGCTTCGATATATCATATTTTTGTTCAAGTTTTGCTCATTTTGATTTGCAATCGAATTGTGACTACTTTAGATATCACAGTTTATTACAGATTGATGTGATCGGATTTATATGATGTCCATGTTTTATGTCTCTCATATTATATACTGCAATTATCCTATTTGAATTTGATGATTTGAAGGTTAATCTTCTTTATTAAATGAGCAGTTGTACGCAAATTTTTACAAGCTAGATTTATCTTAATGTGATCATTTGTCAAATTATAGAATTGTTGTTACTACATCTCTCATGTTCTGTTATTAGCATTCGACCATTATTGCTTCCCGTTTACGAGAAGCATTTGGAAAATATGGTGTGGGTTTGCCTCATCAAACAACAAACCTAGATGTTATGCACTGGACAAATAGGAGATAATACTTCAGGTCAGTTTTCTATTTTCATTTTATTAGTTTAATTAATATAAGAATTTCCTGTAGTCCAATACATTGTATCGATTGTTATTTTTATTTCTCAATTAGATAGCTGCCATTTCATTTCTCGTTTATAAAAGTTATAAAATATCAAAAACACTGAATGATAGTTTCTTTGTCATAAATCTATTCATATATGATTTCGCATATTTCGATCAAAATTTGCATTTTGTGAATACTGTACATATAATAGAGATTTAATCATATCGATACATTGTACATTTAATAAGTAGAACTACTATTCTATAAATATTAGTTAGTAAACTGTGAATATATTTTAGATTTGTATATAGTTTTCAGCAGTTGTTTGTCATTGAGTTAGTTTCTTTAGTTTTGTTTTCTTTATTTTCTTAGGACTTAGATCGGCTAACGGAGCCGCTAAACCCATCGGAGTGGATTAATCCAAACGTCTTGGGTTAAATAGACAACCCCGGACTGGATTCACTCCTCCAGTTGACGAGCGGTCAATTTCGCCCGTCAACAAATGGTGCTAGAAGGAGGGCCGACTGACAAGCTGGCCATGTAGGAGCCTTTATTTTAAATATATTCAATTCCTCCATGGCTCCCCAAATCACTGTGTTGGAACATGCTTTCAACTTCTCATTACCCAATGTTCCCAACGAGACAATCTCTCGCTTGTCCAAACTCACCTTTGATGGTGGAGGCAATACATCTCTAAAGACCACCTTAACAAGTTTTGGTGCAAATGCATCAAACATGACATCTCAGATTTAAGAGTTTTATGCAGACTATTCACTTTTACTTTTAGAGGCCGGATTAAACATTGGTTTGAATCCTTTCCAGCATGTCACATTTTTTATTGGTTTCAATTTGTAGATGAGTTTCTAGATGCTTTTGAAATTTATGATTTTAATCAATTATGTGAAGAATTTCATACTTCACTAATCAACGGTGATTCATCTTCAGAAGACTTTTTGACAAGAGTCTATCATATCCTATGTAAATTTAATCTCGATGACATGTCATTTGCATTAAGTCTCTTATGTGATGCTTGCATCCCTTCCATCCAGTCATATTCAAGCACGAACGAAGAACTAATTGCAAATCCTATCACTCAACTGCAAGAACAATTCTCTTCGCAAGAAGAGAAGAATCCTTCCGACAATGTTGAACAAGCTAGGGAGGTAG
>SNQJ01S0010338.1:109872-133613 GCA_010110895.2 Picea sitchensis
CACTCTCTTGTGACTTGATAACCTTGTACATGTTGTTTTTTTATTCCTAGTAGGAATACATGTGTGTTCCAACTGGTTACTTTTTGGTTCCAAGCACACTCCACTACCTCATCTATCTCAAGCCCAAAAAATATTTCCCAACATCTACACACAAAAATAGCACACACATACATGCTTTTTCTTATTTTATTATTGTTGTTTGATTCATAGAAAATTTTGTGCTATTGCAAGACCATTGTGTGAAGAATTGGAAGACAAATTTGTCCAAGCGGAATTGGAATTGTTTTTTGTGTCTTCTTGGAATTGGAAGACAAATTTGTCCAATTGGAATTGTTGTTTTTTTCTTCTTTTGCCTTCTTGGAATTGGAAGAAAAATGTGTCCATGCCATGCCTTTCCTTTCCTTGCCTTACCTTTCCACCCCTTTCATTCACTTTCCTTACCTTTCCATGCCTTACGTTTCCTTTCCTTGCCTTACCTTTCTGTGGCTTCACTTTCCTTACCTTGCGATGCCTTGCCTTCACTTGACTTACCTTCCCTTACCTTTCCTTCACTTGCATTACCTTGCCATTTCTTACCTTGCCTTGCCTTGCCTTTCCTTTCCTTAACTTTCCTTCACATTCCTTACCTTTCCATTCCTTTCCTTCACTTGCCTTACCTTGCCTTGCCATGCCATGCCTTGTATTTCATTTCCATTCCATGCCTTTCCATGCCATGCCATGCCTTGCCTTGCCTTTCCATGCCTTACCTTACCTTGACATGCCTTCCCATGCCATCCCTTCCCATGGCATGCCATGCCTTTCCTTGCCTTCACTTGCCATTCCATGCCATGTTGTGCCTTGCCTTTCCATGCCATGCATTTTATTTCCTTTCCATACCATGCCATGCCTTTCCATTCCTTTTCGTTCCTTTCCATGAAATGCCTTTCCTTTATATGCCATGCATTATCTTACCTTCACTTTCCATACCATGCCATGCCTTGCGTTTCCTTTCCTTACCTTTCCATGCATTTCCTTCACTTTCGTTACCTTTCCATGCCTTACCTTGCCTTGCCTTTCCTTTCCATGCCATGCCTTGCATTTCATTTCCTTTCCATGCCATGCCTTGACTTTCCATGATGTGCCATTTCATGCCATGCCTTGCCTTGCCTTCCTTGCCAAGACAAGCCATGACTTGACATGCCATGTCATTCCTTTCCTTTCCATGCCTTGCATTTTCTTCACTTGCCATGCCATTCCATGCATTTCCATGCCATGCCATGCCTTTCCCTTCCATGCCATGCCTTGCCTTACCTTACCATGACAGTCCTTACCTTGCCTTTCCTTTCCATGCCATTCCATGCCTTACCTTTCCATGCCTTTCCTTTCCTTTACATGCCATGCCATGCCATGCCATGCCTAGCCTAACAAGTTGTTAAATTGATAAACATATGTAATAAGAAATGAGAAAAACATAGTGTCATAGATCCTCCAACAAACCGTTTTCCTGGAAATAAAATGACATCAGATGGGCCCCACTAGCTGAAACACAATGCCCTAGATCCAATGAAATTGAGAGTTCGTCCATCCAAGTCATGACTTGATTTTTATCGTGAGTTGCAACTCACCTCCTCAAACCATTCAGGGACATGTCGACACTTTGGTCCAACAACATAAAAAAAAAACCGAGCAGCAAAACAAAGTTTCGTAAGCTCCCACACATCTATTTTTCCAAGGCCCATGTGACTACACTAGTTTCAATTTCCAAGAACAATGTTCTTGAAAATAAACCTCTCATTCATAAATTGCACTATGACCCATTGCGAAAAACCCTAGTGTTGTATATCCTTCAACAAATGTTTTTCCTACCAACGAAATGATAATGAATGGGCCCCAATAATTGAAATTTGGTGCCACAAATCCAATGCAATTGACGCTTCATCCATCAGAGTCTCGGTTTGAGTTTTATCATGAGTTGCAACTCGCCTCCTCAATCCATTCAGGGACATGTCGACACTTTGGTCCAGATGTATATGATCCAAACTGAGTAGCATAAAAAAGTTACATAATCTCCCGCACATCTGTCTTTCCAAGGCCCATGTGACTACACTACCCACAACTTCCTAGCATAGTGTTCTTGAAAATCGACCTCTCATTCAGAAATTGCACTATGCCTCATTGAGAAAAACCATAGTGTCTAAGATCCTCCAAAAAATGATTTTCCGATCAACGAAATGAAAATGGATGGGCCCCACTTGCTAAAACCTAGTGGCCCAAATCCAATGCAACCAACGGTTCGTCCATCCAAGTCCCGGTTTGATTTTTATCGCGAGTTGCAACTAGACTCCTCAAGTCATTCAGGGACATGTCGACACTTTGGTCCAGGGGCACAAAATCCAAACCCAACAACATCATCGAGTTCTGTAAGATCCTACACGTCTATTTTTCCAAGGTCCATGTGACTACACTAGTTGTAATTTTCTGGCACACTGTTCTTGAAAATCGACCTCTCGTTCAAAAATTACACTATGCCTCATTGAGAAAAACCCTAGTTCCCAAGATCCTCTAACAAATGGTTTTCTTTCAATGGAATGAAAACATATGGGCCCCACTAGTTGAAACATGATGCCCTAGATCCAATGCAACCGAAGGTTCATCCATCTGAGTCCCAGATTGATTTTTATAATGAGTTGGAACTCGCCTCCACAAGCCATTTAGGGACATGTCAACACTTTGGTCCAGGGGTATAAAATCGAAACCAAGAAGCATAGAAGACTTCTGTAAGCTCCCACACATATGTTTTTCCAAGTCCCACATGATTACACTACCCACAATAACTCATCATAGTTTTCTTGAAAATCGACCTCGTGTTTATAAATTTCACTATGCCTCATTGAGAAAAACCCTAGTGCTAGAGATCCTACAACAAACGGTTTTTTGTTCAACATAATGACAATGTATGGGCCCTACTATTTGAAACCCGATGCCCCAAATCCAATGTAACTGATGATTCATCCATTTGAGTCTCGGGTGTAGTTTTATCATGAGTTTCCACTCACCTCCTCAAGCCATTGAGGGACATGTTGACACTTTGGTTCAGGGGAATAAAATCCAAACCGAGCCACATAACAAAGTTTTGTAAGCTTCCACACTTTTTTTTTCCAAGGCCCTCGTGACTACACTACCCATAATTTCCCAACACAATGTTCTTGAAAATTGACCTCGTGTTCAGAAATTGCACTATGCCTCATTGAGTGAAACCCTATTGTCGAAGATCCTCAAACAAACAATTTTTTGGTCAACTAAATGACAATGAATGGGCCCCACTAGCTGAAACCTAGTGCTTCAAACACAATGCAACCGACTATTCTTCCATTCGAGTCTCGATTTGAGTTTTATCATGACTTGTAACTCGCCTCCTCAAGCTATTCAGGGACATGTCGACACTTTTTTCCAGGGGCATAAAATCCAAACCGAGAAGCATAACGAAGTTCCGTAAGCTCCCGCACATCTATGTTTCTGAGGCCCACGTGACTCCACTACCCACAATTTCCCAACATAGTGTTCTCAAAAATCAACCTCTCATTCAGAAATTGCACTATGCCTCATTGAGAAAAACCCTAGTGTCGGAGATCCTCCAAACAATGTATTTTCGATCAATGGAATGACAATGGATGGGCCCGAATAGTTGAAACCCAGTGCCCCAGATATAATGCAACCAATGGTTTGTCCATCCGAGTCTCGGTTTGATTTTTATTGGGATTTGAAGCTTGCCTCCTCAATCCATTCAAGGACATGTCGATACTTTGGTACAAGGGCATAAAATACAAACTGAGCAGCATAATTGAGTTTTTTAAGATCTCGCACATCTATTTTCCAAGGCCCACATGACGACACTACCCACAATTTTCCAACACAGTCTTCTTGAAAATTGATGTTAGGATCCAATGCTAACCCCTCTTCATGGGTCATTAATTACTATGATATATTTTATATGTAATAAAGGTCGAAATTAGTTATTAAGGCCTATTAAATAAAGGAGAATAAGTCAATGTAAGAAGACCTAATAGAAGCTTCCACTTAAAGAAAGATATTCCTCTATAAGTTTCCTTAGAAGATAGAAGTAATATAAATATGAGTAGGAGGTATTGGATATCTTGTCTTGAGAATCATTGTAATAGAGCGTTTCTCTATTGGAGGTTTCCCCCTCGAAGAGGCATGTGAACATTGTTTCCTATCAAGAAAGGTATTATTTTGGTTTTGTGGTTTCATCTATTGTGTTGTTCCACTGTTATTCTCTGAAATATTTATGTTTTGGCTATTATAATAGATTTCGTACCTTACCAGTGGTATTAGAGAACTTTCCTTGACATTAAATTGTGGGTTATTTTTTCAGGGTAGACGTATTCTGACATCTTAGATATACAAAGATATGTCATTCAACACATAAATCCATGGTCAGGGAAGAATACATGCAGGAAATACAAGTGGTATTTAAGCGCACATTGTTGGCCACCCTTGCAACCCCTATTGGTACCCCTTCGAGTGGTAGAGAATTAGAAAACATGTATACAGATCAACCTAGATATCATGAAACCCTTAATAGATAAACAAATAGGTCTCCTGACTGTTGTAGTGCCACCAAGAACAACACTTGGGAAGATACTCTCTCATACCTGGGTGGTCAGGTAGTATGGATAAGAGCACAATCTAGCCTCCTTAGTTGGTTCCCTGATATATTGGGCCAAGTATTGTTGTTGGACCCCGCACGTAAATAAGAGAGATATAAAGTAGGGAAAACCCTTGTCTGTAGAAACCCTGAATACCCTAACCCTTGGGAAGGAAATAAAAATATAAGAGACAAGATCTATTGTCATGCAACTTTACCTCTTGCATTCTGGTTACGAAAATACTACACTTTTTTTCCTATTAAAAATTTGGTCCTTTCAACATTGCAGTGTTATTGGACCATGTTCACCAAAGAGGTTTGTGCTCGTTTTGATAGGGAATCCCATTTTTTGGGCCAAATAACCAAGATGAAACAAACAAGATCTGTGACTGACTTCATCACAACATTTGAACAGTTGGACATCGAAATTGAGGGCTTATCAGATGATTTCTATCTTGAATGTTTTATCAGTGGCTTAAAGGATGCCATTAAGGCTAATGTTTGCATGCATCATTTGGTCACTTTTTTACAAGCGTGATAATTATCCATGGAAGCATAAGACCATTCTCCAGGCCCAACCCCTCCACACTATAGTTCCCAATCATCTTTGGCCAAGGGATACCTCAGCTCCGACACAAACATTGAAATTCCAAAAGGTATCTCCAACAAGAAATGGAAGAATGTCATAAGCAAGGAATTTTCTATTACTGTGATGACAAGTATTTTTCAGGCCATAAATTTCATGAAACAAATTTCTTCCATATTGATGCATCAAATTCCACTTCCTCTAAATACATCCCATTAGATTAGGCCCCAATACAAGAGGATGTCCAACCCAGTGTCGACCTCGAAGATTCAATTGAAACCCCCATGGAACCAGTGGAACCTGCCATATCTCTTCATGCTCTCTCGGTTATTTCGTCTGCATAGACATTGAGGATCAAGGGCTACATCAAAAATAGGTTGGTCGTTGTGTTGATTGATAGTGGTAGAACCCATAATTTTATTCATTGCAGGATCACTAAGGAGCTTGATTTCTTTGTTTTACCAATTTCTAATTTTCAAATATTCATAGCTAATGGTGTTATGATGGAGCATGGGGGATGTTGTGAGAATGTCAAACTACAAATGGGTGATTATCATCTGAAAAATCACATGTTCTCTATTTCCATGGGTGGTTGTGATATTGTATTGGGTGTGGAATGGCTTCACACCCTGGGGCCGATTACAATGGACTACCAAGGTTTATATATGAGCTTCACCCAAGAGGTTCACCCCTATACCCTCTGAGGCCTCCAAGTAGGCTCCCTTGAAATCATAAACTCTCACAGGATGGAAAAATTGTTGAATAAAGGCCACCATGGTGTGATTGCTTAGTTTAATTCCATCCAAGTCACCGATCATTCCTCTCTTGAAGTCCCTCTTAGATTGCAACTAATATTGGACAAGTACCCTAGGGTATTTGAGGTTCCAACAGAATTACCTCGCTCAATCGGTTAGAATGATCATAGAATCCCTCTCTTTCTGGGAAATCAACCCCCTAATGTATGCTCCTATAGGTATCCATTTGCTAAAATAAATGAAATAGAAAAGATAGTAAAAGAATTACTGGAGGTGGGGGTAATTTTCCCAAGTACCATCTCATATTCATCCCAAGTGGTGATGGTATTAAATAAAGAAGGTGATTGGCGCATGTGTCCATATTTTCATGCCCTGAATAACCTGAACATCAAGGATAAGTTTTCCATTCTTGTCATTGATGATCTATTGGATGAACTCCATGGTGCATGTTTCTTCAAAAAAATAGACATTCACTCAGGTTATCACCAGGTCTAGATGAAGGAGGAAGATATTTCGAAGAAAATCATGAAGAAAATTATAAATTATTGGTAATTCCTTTTGGCCTTTGCAATGCCCCATCCACCTTCCAAAGTCTCATGAATATAATATTTAAACCTTACCTTTGGAATTTTGTCCTGGTTTTCTTTGATGACATCCTCACTTGCAGACACACTCGAGATTCCCACCTTCTCCATGTGGAAAAAGTCCTTCTCTTTCTACAGGAAAAACAATTGTTTGTCAAAAATACCAAATGTTCCTTTGGGTCCAATGAAGTGGAATAATTGGGACACATTGTGGGTTAAGATGGGGTAAGAGTGGAACCCAAAAAGATACAATCTATGTAGGATTGGCTATGACCCATGGCCTTAAAGCACCTCCGGGATTTCCTTGGTCTCAAAGGATATTACAAGAATTTTGTACACCATTATGGAAAAATTCCAAAACCCTTGACCAACCTTTTTAAGAAGAATTCATTTCATTAGGAACCTATAGCTGAGCAAGCCTTCACAGATTTAAAGCAGGCCATGTGCACTAATCTAGTCTTAACATATACTGACTTCAACAAAACTTTCACGGTAGAATTAGATGCTTCTGGAACTAGTATTGGTTCAATGCTCACACAAGATGTTTGACCTTTCAACTTTACTAGCCAGGAATTGAGTGCCTGTAATTTAGATAGATCTACGTATGAAAAAGAAATTACAACCATTCTCCATGCGGTGCACATGTGGCAGCTATATATTTTGGGATTCCATATTTAGATCAAAATAAATCAACATAGTTTGAATTATTTTTTAGAGCAGCGATTATCTTCCCCCCAAAAAAACAAGTGGTTGAACAAAATGTTGGGTTATGATTATGAAATCATATATAAGAATGGAAACACAATATAGTGGTAGATTCCTGGTCATGACAACATGAGGAGGACGACTCCCTATTTTCCTTATCCTTACCTGTTCCATATTGGATTGAGGAATTATGAAAATAGTGTCTAACACACCCGACTATGTCCAGGCTAAGTCATCGACTTCAGAAGGACCCTAATCCTCCCCTCGGCTACACTTGGTAAGAGAATATTCTTAGGTATAAGGATCGCCTAGTTTTTTCAACATATTCATCCCTCAAGCCATGAATCTTAAATGAGTTTGACTCATATGCTATTGTGGGGCACTCTTGCTTCCAAAATACCTATGCCCGTGCTTGTCGTTCTTTTTTTTGGGAAGGAATGAAGAAGGAAATCCTTCTCTTTATAACTGAATGTGAGGTGTGCCAATGAAATAAAGGTGAAACTATCAAGTCTCCAATATCTCTGCAACCCCTACCCATTCCAACTTCTATGTGGACATACCTCTCCATGGAATTTATAGTGGGCCTCCCCAAATCTAGGAACAATTCAGTCATCATGGTGGTGGTCGATCGCCTCTCCAAGTATTCTCATTTTTGTGAATTACCCCACCCTTTCACACCGACACTGGCAGCACAAGTTTTCCTTGATCATATTTTCAAGTTGCATGGTGTGCCCACCTCTATTGTGTCTGATCATGACCTGAATTTCACTAACATGTTTTGGCAAGAGTTGTTTAAATTGCAGGGCACCCAATTGAACATGAGCACCACCTATCACCCCAGTCTGACGACCAAGATAAAGTGGTCAACAAATGTTTGGAAACCTACTTGGAATGTTTTTCTTCTGAAAAACAACACCAGTGGGTGCATTGGCTTCCCTTGGCATAATGGTGGTACAATACTTCATATCATACGACCACTAAAATGACCCCATATGAAGCCGTGTATGGCCAATGACAAACTACAATCACTACATATCTTCCAGGAACATCAAAGGTACAATATATTGATAAAATGTTGAAAGGTAGAATAACCACCCTTGCGAATTTTAAGGATAACCTCCACATGTCTCAAAATCACATGAAGCAATAGGCAGACCAACATTGTTCAGAACGGGTTTTTTCAGGAAGGTGATAAGTTGTTTCTAAGACTCCAACCTTACAAATAAACATATCTTGAATCCCAGGGACATCACAAGTTGGCACCCAATTTTTATGGCCCTTATCATTTCATCAAGTGTATTGGTTTAGTGGCCTACAAATTGGCCCTTCCAGCTATTTCCAAAATCCATCTAGTGTTCCATGTTTCCTGTTTAAAGAAAGTGGTGGGATAAAATTGCAGGGTCCAAACCATCCTTCCTGAATTAGATGAAGAAGGATCCCTTTGGATCCAACTAGAAGTGATCCTCAGTGCACGTGAATTTCAGTTGTGTGGCAGTAATATCAAGGAAGTGTTGATCAAGTGGAAGGACACACCATATGAGGATGTGACTTAGGAACCATCGACCATACTCCAACAATTTATACATATTCAGCCTTGAGGAAAAGGTTTCCTATGAAGGGTGAGGGCATGTTAGGATATGATACTAACCCCTCTTCATGGATCATTAGTTAGTATGATATATTTTCTATGTAATAAAGGTCAACATTAGTTAATAAGGCCTATTAAATAAAGGAGAATAAGTCAATGTAATAATACCTAATAGAAGCTTCTGCTTCTAGAAATATCATCCTCTAGAAGTTTCCTTAGAATATAGAAGTAGTATAAATAAGAGTAGGAGGTATTGGATATMTTGTCTTAAGAAATATTGTAATAGGGTGCTACTCTATTGGAGGTTCGCCCCTCAAATATGTAAGTGAACATTTTTTCCTATCAATAAAGGTATTATTTTGGTGTTGTGGTTTCATCTATTGTGTTGTTCTGTTGTTATTCTTTGCAATGTTTTTGTTTTGGATATAATAATAGATATGGTACCTTACAATCGACCTCTCTTTCATAAATTGCACTATGATTCATTGAGAAAAACCCTAATGCTAGAGATACTCCAACAAACAATTTTGTGGTCAACGAAATGACAACAGATGGGCCCCACTTGTTGAAATTCGATGCCTCAGATCCAATGGAAATGATGGTTCGTCCATCCGAGTCATGGTTTGAGTTTCATCATGAGTTGCAACTCACCTCCTCAATTCATTCAAGGACATGTCGACAATTTGGTCTAGGGGCATAAAATCCAAACCGATCAACATAACAGAGTTTTGTAAGCTCCTGCACGTCTATTTTTCCAATGCCCATGTGACTACACTACCCACAATTTCCTAACACAATGTTCTTGAAAATCGAACTCTCATTGAAAAATTGCATTATACCCTATTGAGAAAAACCCTAGTGTTGGAGATCCTCCAACAAACAATTTTTCGGTGAATGGAATGACAACGGATGGGCCCCACTAGCTAAAACCCGATTCCCTGGATCCAATGAAACCGACTTCTCATCCATCTGAGTTCTGAATTGAGTTATATCTCGAGTTGCAAATCACCTCCTCAAGCCATTCATGGACATGTCGACACTTTGGTCCATGGGCATAAAATCCAAACCGAGCATCACAACAGAGTTCTGTAAGCTCTCTCATGTATGTTGTTTCAAGGCCCACATGACTACACTACCCACAATATTGCAGCACTATGTTCTTTAAAATTAACCTCTCGTTCATAAATTTCACTATGTCTCATTGAGAAAAACCATAGTGTTGTAGATCCTCCAACAAACAGTTTTCCAGTCAATCAAATGACAACATATGGGCCTCACTAGCTAAAACCAGTTCTCAAGATCCAATGCAACCGATGGTTCGTCCATCCGAGTCCTAGTTTGAGTTTTATTGCGAGTTTCAACTCACCTCCTCAAGCCATTAAGGGACATGGAAAGGCATGGAAAGGAAATTTCTTGGTATATGTTTAAGTCTAGGTATGGAAATGCAAGGAAAGAAAATGAAAGGAAAGGAAAGGAAAGACAAGGCAAGACATGACAACACTAAGAAAAGCTAGACATGGCAAGGCAAGGAAAGTTCTAGGCCTATGTCTAGGTCTAGGTAAATCCTATTAATTAGGATAATCCATGTTTCACAACTATGAAAATACCTTAGATATATGAATAAAGAGAGCTTATGTTATGACATTGAAATTCTCATGCAAGTATTTTTATCTAAGTTAGATGGGATAACAATTTGTAAAATTACGTGCTTAATGAATCCTTTGATTTTAATTTTTACGTATTGAAGTTTTTCGTTTAGTACATGCATTATTTTTTTTAAGAAAAAAATAAGGTATGATACATGAATGCCATTATTTTTTTATTAAATTAACTTAATGAATTCCTTGGCATGACATTTCATGCCTTGCCTTTCCAAGCCATGACATAACATGGAATGGAAAGGAAAGGAATGGATTTGCAAGGCAAGGAAAGGCAAGGAAAGGCATGGCAAGGTAAGGCATGACATAGCATGGCATGTAAAGTGAAGGAAATAAAAGTCATGGCATGGAAAGGAAAGGCATGCCTTGGAAAGGAAAGGAAAGGCATGACAAGGAAAGGCAAGGCATGGTATGGCATGGCAAGTGACGGCAAGGAAATTCATGGCATGGGAAGGCAAGGCATGTCAAGGCAAGGCATGACATGGAATGGAAAGGAAAGGCATGGAAAGACATGTAAAGGAAAGGCATGGCATGACAAGGTATGGAAAGGAAAGGCATGGCATGACAAGGAATGGAAATGCATGGCTTGGAAAGGAAAGGCAAGGCATTGAATGGCATGGAAAGATAAGGAAAGGCATGGCATGGCATTTCAAGGAAAGACAAGGCATGAAACAGAATGGAAAGGCACGGCATGGCATGACATGGCTTGTCAAGGATTGGCATTGCCTTCACTTGTCTTTCCATGCCTTTCCATGACATGCCTTGACTTTCCATGCCATTCCATGCCATGCTACACATTTCCTTTCCTTTCCATGCCATGCCATGCATTTCCTTGCCTTTCCATGCCTTGGAATTCCTTTCCAAGCCATTACTTACCTTGTCATGCCATGCCATGCCCTGCCTTGCCATTCCATGCCTTGCCTTGACATGCCTTTCCTTTCCATGCCTTGCCTTTCCATGCCATTCCATGCCTTGCCTTGCCATGCCATGCCATGCATTGCCTTGCCGAGGCAATCTTGTTAAATAAATGTTTTATCAAAGTGGTGATATTTCATGTTATCTTGTATTCTTCTTTAATTAACCTTGTTTTGAAACCCTCAATTTCGTGGTTATATTAGGACTTACCCTTGATTTCCATCCTTATTATCTTGACGTCTAGGATTTAGTTTCCATATTTCACCCTTAGAATACACCTTGACATATTTTATTATATTTTTGTCATATTTGTCATCCCTTTAGGGCTTGATGTCTTGAATATTCTAGGGTTGTTATGTGCCATCTTTCATTTCAACAAGAATTTGTTATCTAAACCCTAGTTTAGGCTTGCATTTTCAGCCCCCTTTCATTTAATGATTACTTGTTTTACGGGATATTATATTTGTCCTATTGTAACTTAGCTAATATCATTTATTTTCTTGGCGAGGCATGGAAATGACATGGAATGACAATGGGATGTAGTGGCATGGCATGGCAAGGCATGGAAATGACATGGCTTGGAAAGGCATGACAATGGAATGGAAATGACATGGAAATGGGATGGCATGGCAAGGCATGGAAATGGCATGGAAAGTGAAGGAAATGAAAGGAATTAAATGGAAAGGAAAGGCATGGCATGGTATGGCATGGCAAGGAAAGACATGGCTTGGAAAATAAAGGAAAGGCAAGGTCCAGGTCTAGGTCATTATTTCAAGTTTTGTGGATGGTTATTTCTTGAATGCATTAAATAAGTGTTTTATCAAAGTGGTGATATTGCATGTTATCTTGTATTCTTATTGAATTAACCTTGTCTTGAAACCCTCAATTTCATGGTTAGATTAGGACTTACCCTTGATTTCCATCCTTGTTTGCTTGACGTCTAGGGTTTAGTTGTCATATTTCACCCTTATAATACACATTGACACCTTTTATTATATTTATGTCATATTTTTCATCCCTTTAGGGCTTTATGTCTTGAACAATATAGGGTTTTTATGTGTCACCTTGCATTTCAACAGGTACTTGATATCTAAACCCTAGTTTAGGTTTGTATTTTCAACCCCCTTTCATTTAATGATTACTTATTTTAATGGTTGTTATATTTTTCCTATTGTAACTTAGTTAACATAATTTATTGGATTGGAGAGGAATGGAAATGGAATGAAATGAAAATGGGATGCAATGTCATGGCATGAAAATGGGATGCAATGTCATGGCATGGAAATGACATGGCACGAAAATGGTATGCAATGGCAATGTCATGGAAATGGGATGAAATGGCATGGCATGAAAAGGCATGGAAAGGAATGGAAATGGCATGGAATGGAATGGATTGGAAAGGCATGGCAATGACATGGAAAGTAATGGTATGGAAAGGCATGTAATGGAAAGGAAAGACATACAATGGAAAGGAAAGGCATGACATGGAAAGGAAAGACATGCAATGGAAAGGGAAGGCATGACATGGAAAGGAAAGACATGCAATGGAAAGGAAAGGCATGACATGGAAAGGAAAGGCATGACATGGAAAGGAAAGGCATGGAATGACATGACATGGAAAGGAAAGGAAATGGAATTGCATGACATGGAAATGGCATGGCATGGAATGGATTGGAAAGGAATGGAAATGGAAAGAAAATGCATGGAAATGGTGTGGAAATGGCATGACATGGCATGTGATGGAAAGGCAAGGCATGACATGGAAAGGAATGACATGAAATGGCAAGGCATGGAATGGAAAGATGAAATGACAAGGAAATATATGGAAATGGCTTGGCAAGGCACGAAAATGGCATGACAACGAAAGGCATGGAAATGGTGTGGAAATGACATGGAATGACATTGAAATGGAATGGAAATGGGATGCCATGACATGGCTTGGAAATGCATGGAAATGGCATGACAATGGCATGGCATGACAAGGCATGAAAATGGCATGGAAATGGTATGACATGACATGTCATGGCAAGGCAAGGCATGGAATGTAAAGGCATGGTATGGAAAGGAAAGGCAAGGCATGCCATGAAAAGGAAAGGCATGGAATGGCATGGAAAGGAAAGGTAAGACATGGAAAGGAAAGGCATGGCATGACATGGCATCGCAAGGCATGGAAATGCATGGAAAGGTAAGACATGGAATGGCAAGGAAAGACATGCAATGTCATGAAATGACATGGGAAGGCATGACATGGATTAAGAAGGTGAGGAACAACATGGAATGGCATGGAATGGAAACTCAAGGCAAGAAAAGGCATGGCATGTCTTGGAAAGGCATGGCATGTCTTGGAAAGGCATGCAAATGTTTTCACCTACACTTAAAATGTCATAAACACTTCATTGCATGGAAAGGAAATTTGTGATATAAATTTAAGTCATATGTCCCTAGTGTAATATTCCAAGGCTGATCCCCAGTTGTAATTATGAATGTAACATGTTTTGTAGTCTTGTGAGCCAAGTAATTATAAGCTTCTAGGCTTATGTGTTTATTAGGCCGAAGATCCTAGATGTTAAAGGCCAGGAGCATGTTCTGTACATGTAAATATTCATATTATTAATATAAAAGCATCGTTGTGTGTAGACCGACCACGAAGAAAGAGTATGGGGGATTGAACTCCACTAGGTTTGGAAAGGGAGGAGGCTAAGAGATTGAAGAAAAAGAGATAAGATTAAAATCCTAATACAATAATAATTTATTATTCTAAAAGATGTAAAGAGGATATTAATTTATCCTAAGTTCCTTTAGGGAGAGGAACGAGTTCCAAGTGGGGGGGACGTGCTCCTGGAGAGCCAAGTGTCATCCAAAATGCATGCAAATTTAAGAGGGGGCATTCTCACCATTCTCACCATTTTCATGGATCATTCTGACCATGTTGGCCATCTGTTACCCCAAGGGACAAACACACCCAACAAGCACACAGTAACCCTGGAATGGCATTGTGGAATTCCTGAAACGCTCGAAACCTATGCAACAAACCGAATTGATACCCTTACTGCACCTGTACCCTGGAGGTTTTGTGATATCCCCAAAAATAAATTATTTTTGAAATTTAAATTCATTGGAAATTTATTCCATTTTTAGTAAATTCGAATTTGGAATTTTTTTTCCATTTATGGAAATTTCGAATTTCGAATTTAATAATTGTAATTAATTATTATGACTGTTGGGAAGAGATCTGTTTTGGCCCAACTAACTATTGGACTATGACACTTGTATGAAAACAAAATATTTTATATTAATTACAGGAGGACAAATGGAACAACCATGTTAAAATCAGCTGACCATGACTCCATGAGTGGGGAACATGTTGGAACTACCTCTGGGATGATTTTTACAAGTGGAAAATCAGAGATTTGGCCATTGGCAACCCCTGAAAATTAGGGATTTACAAAGATGCGAAAATCCCCAAGGGAGGGAAAAAGACCTGGGCAAAATTGATAAATAACATATGTGAGGAGGCAGGATGCTGCCAAGTATGCTGGAGAAAAAGACTATTGAGTTTCTTGTTGTTATGAACACTCCTGTTTGAGTGTGAGGCAAGAGGAACCTACTGGAATTGTAGGACATTGCTGAGGAGGAGTTTTTTTCCAAGTTTTCCCTCATGCATTCATGGTCAGGCTAGGGGGTGAATCGGGCAAGTGATTTTGGCTGCCCTATTCTACGGTTGGGAGGAACGTGGCTGTTCCATTTGTCTTCCAACGAGTTGATTCAGATATGTACTCTTAACCTCCTTTGTTTAAATACTTAAATGGCTGGTGTAATGCATCTGTTAATCATGAATTGAGTAATGTTATGGATGAAAGATTGAATCAAATGTTATTGTCTCTGTTGCATTTTATTGCTGGGTAAATACTAAATTCCATCAATCTACTAGTTGCGAGAATAGGCCTGGTTAAGTCCTAAAAGAAAATTTTCCTATGGGTTAGTTGATTGTTGTATTAGGGTGAAAGCTGTAGGCGAATACCCACAACCAAATGGTACTTACAGAAATGAACTAATTAAGTGTGCAATGTAAACGATAATTGAACAATGGAAATATACATACATATAGACGTATGTTTATTTTCCTGTAGGTTACGACTTATGCAGAAATACAATAAGTAAACGAAATCCCTTTCTCATAAATATTAAACATTTATGATATCCGGGTACGCAAATACTTGGTATGTAATTATGCATGAATTATAATCGAAAGAACTGCAAAATTCTCTACAGGAAAACCTACAATACACAGAGTATAAATATTTCAATAGGTATTCATAAGAATTTGTAAGTCAATTTGGTCTAATTTCTACATGTTAAAGCACTGGAATAAGTTGGAAATAACACTGTTTAACACAGAGCAAATTCTGGAATGTAATATGAAGGGCGCGAAAGCCCCAAATGAAACGAAATCATTCTGGAACCCTTAAGTTTACATATACTCGTAAATGCTTGTGTCTTGTGGAGGCATAAGCCAGAGTCACGAACTGTGTGTTCATCGACCCTAGACCCAGTTTCATGTACGCATGCCAACCCTCCTAATTGTTTAGAGTCCCTTGGAGGATGAAGTTTTTCAAGTTCAGGAGAGGTAGTGTAGATCGACACAGGCCCTCTGCGAGGCCAACCAAACCCATAACTCCTTAAGTCCTGGACAAGCTCATGAAGGATCGCACCATTGTGTGCAAGAACCTGCATGGAGTGCATAGGTCGAGAAACCCCTTGGAGGTTTCAGAGCATATGAAAGTTCAAGAGTGACAAATAGATTGTGATCGAAATCGGTTTAGTGTGAATAACTTTCAGCCTTTCGACATCCGGGAAACTAGAGGGCAAGACCCCTCATCTTCGCAAGTCGCAAAATCTCGGTATACGAAACCCCGATGCGCTTTGCGGATGAGCCATTTTAGTGTGAATACGTTTCGATGTTTCGGCATGCGGGAAACCAGAGGGTAAGACCCCTCATCTTCGCAAGTCACGAAATCCCGGTATACGAAACCCCGACGCACGATTAAGACTGAGTGTCTTTCAACATCCTTAAGCTCATGAGGGCTAGTGACTGTCAGATCCAGATCAACAAGGATCGTTGATCTCATACACGAATTCCCACATTGGAATTCAGGGATTGGAGTGACAATATATTTGGAGTTGCTGCATCATGAACTCCCGGTTCACGAAAACTCTGAAAAGATCTGGACTGTTGGATCCAAATCATTGAGGATCATTGGATCTCGTACAAGAACCTGTGTATCAGAGTTTGGGGAATGGAGTGACCAGTGGTTTGGGTCTCTGCATTTCGAACTCCCAGTTACCGAAATACCGATACGGCTAGGACCATCGAATCAAGGGGAGATTCACAACCGTCGATCTCATCGAATGTAAGATTTCATGTTTTGGGGTTTGAAGAGTCGAAAGACTTGACTCTCTTGCATCACTGAGTCACGAAATGCGAAAGGTGCCTCTTGGCTTGGCCTGTGGTCATAACCAACAATCAAATGGAGCTGGATAAGGGAAGAGTTAGTCTGTGCTAGGCCCCGTAGGAATTCAAGAATTCTATCCCTTGAGGAAGAGCGGAAATTTTATTTTTTCCGTAGTGGGTATGTGACAAATGTTATTTACATATGGAAATAATTCTAGGATCACAAATTCAAGTCCTCCATAGTCCAAGTTCAGTATAGTATGTGTATGATACGTATAAATGTTTGGAAGATTTAGGACTTACGGAAATGTTAGAGTAATGGACGGTTAACTTAGCATGACCTGGACACCTATAGGTTGGTTGAATAAAATGTCAACATGGGTAACCACAATATAAGAAACTTATCAGAAATTAATAATAGAAAAAAAAGGGTCATCCTATCCTAAGAATGAATCTATCAAGTTATTTAGGATTAATGTTCTGGAGAAGAATTTTTTTTATGTGAAAACTGAGGTTTATTACATGTGGTATCAGAGCATGCCAAAGACTCTGAAATGATGAAAGGGACTATTGTGAGTCTCGAAAACCCGAAAGGCAAAAATTCGAAATCCCGTCAACTGTTCATCTCAGTGGGTTATGCGAATCGTTCGATCACTTCGGAGATTTTGTGATCATGAATTTTATAATGATGGAGTCACGATGACTCGAAGGGAAAAATGCCGAAATCCCATTAGCCATTCAATTAAGAAAAGAAGGGATAATATTATGAAGTTTTGTGAACCGTTGATCTCGCTCCATTTCGGGGATTGCGACTTGCCGAAATGCCGAAATTCCTAAGTGTGAAAGGAGTAAACACTTATCGTCGATCATAAAATTTTAAGTTGAATGGTAATGACAGTCGATGATGGTAAGGACTCTTGCAAACTTTCAGACTCAAGATTTATAACATAAATCTTACTTTCTTGAATCTCTAACTATTCTAAGATATTTATACAAACATTTTTTTTTTCAGACATTTTTTTGAGGTATATTACAGGTTTTCTGCCTATTTTCCTATCAGTACCGTTCCCCACGTCCATTTTTTGTTGATTCCATCACCATGCCTGTGTGTTGAGTAGTGAGAGTGAAGAAGTGGGTTTTCAAGCCCTTGGATATAAGAAGAAGGTTTTCAGGCCTATGAGCAACTCTCTCCAGGTGAGAGAGTGTGTCAAGGAAGTGAGTTCTCCTGGAGGGAGTCTAGTAGAAGCTACAGAGATATGAGAATTTCTGATCCGACCTGTTGCTGAAGCCCCAGAAAGGGAGGTGTAACAGCCAATGGATTGTGTGATAGTGAAGGTGTACACTCCTGGGGTGGGACATGCATGTGGGGAATGAGATTTTATGAGTTGTGGGTGTAAGTGGATCCTTGGAGGAAATCCTTCCTGTTGTACTGTGCAACTTCCTGTTGTCCCTTCCTAGTGTAGGAATCCCTTGCCCATTGGATTTTAATCCTAGCTCGGGGGTGAGCCACTACTGAGAGTGATGAGAAACATGGTCTAAGGCTGGGAGGTTCGTGGAATGTCTTTACGTGGTTGGTGTACTTCAATTAAGAGATAAGCATATTTCTTGTGTTTAATGGTTAAATGATGTATTAAGTGCATGCCTATGATTCTTGTAATAATATCATGTGTTTCGCTGCATGTATGTTTCCATAATATCTCTTTCATTTCCTGTTAAGTTTATATGTGAATATTTCCGCAAAATAGCTCTGTCTAAGGTAGCGTGCCCAACTTGTTGGTGACTAGAGACGTTACAAATTGGTATCAGAGAAAAAATGTGTTTTACTCAATGACGATACTCGACCTGTTGGTGGCTGGGGACGTTATGAATTAGTATCAGAGCGTTTTATGGAGTAGCATGGCCCGGACAGGGTGGCTAGGGATGTTACAAATTGGTATCAGAACCCATGGTTTCAACACTGAGCCTAGATGAGCCATGTTAGTGGAATTTGAAGAAAAAGGTTTAGAAAGAAATTGTTGTTGAAATGAAAAAAATATGAGTTAAGAGCGTCCCTGGGTTCCAAGAGAATACCTTGGCCGTTTTATGAAGCTTAGAAGGTATAACAATTTATGGAATGGCAAGAGAGAAAGAAGCCACAATAGCCATTGTGTTGGGTTGCAAGGTTTGAATTTAGGGCATAAGATCTGTGTAGGGGAATTGACAACTTTTTCCAGCCGTCAGATATGGAAAAAGGTGCATGAGATTTAACCTCCAAGTCCTTCATACTTCGTGACTTTGGAGAAGTCTCTGTGTTATAGAGAAAAAAGGGGCCAAAGCGTGAAGTTCCAAAGTCTCGAAGTGGATATACACCATAGATCCCGGGAGAAGTGCTTAACTATTGGTTTTGGTCGAAGAGACATCAAAACCTTTAGATCAAGCCAAGAGTAGAAGGTAAGGCGCAGTGGTGAAAAATAGATCTCAACTGACAGATCTGCACATGAATGATTTTGAGCCATACATATCAACACAGTGCAGAAATTCGACATTCGGGTGTAATAAGGTGTGATGGAGTGAAAAATCCTGAAGTCCATAAGTTCGGAGTTCATCTGGACCATTCATAAAAGGAGACACATGTCAGAAGATAAAATTGTTCGGGAATTCGACATTCGGGAGTAATAAGGTGTGATGGAGTGAAAGATATCAAAGTCCCAAAGTCTGGAGTTCATCCAGGCCATTCATAAAAGGAGACGCATGCAAAAGATCAACTTGTTTAGGAATTCGACATTTGGGAGTAATAAGGTGTGATGGAGTGAAAAATCCCGAAGCCCCAATGTCTGGATTTCATCCGGACCATTCATAAAAGGAGACGCTTGTCAAAAGATCAGCTTGTTTGAAAATTTGACATTCAGGAGAAACAAGGTGTGATGGAGTGAAAAATCCCAAAGTCCCGAAGTATGGAGCTCATCCAGACCGTTCATAAAAGGAGACGTGTGTCAGAACATCATCTTGTTCAGGAGTTCGACGTTCGGGAGAATTGGAGTGTGCAAGTGTAAAATCTTCCAAAGATCGAAGTCCCGAAGTGACATGGTATGATGATGTCACCAAGGATGACGTGGAAACATGGGATGTGTGCCATGTGTCAGTGAGTTAAGAACATGTGGAAGATAGAAATTCTAGTTAGAACATGACACATGTCACCCACCATATTGGGGCATGGGTAGTGGGGCCCATGATGGATACATAAAGTAGTTAAAACCTTGGCAAAGAATTTTAACTAGACCAGGACCATGATAAATTGACCCTAGTAGATGCATGGTGCCAGATCATGAAGACCAAAGACATGGTACTCTGGAAGAAAAGGTGTTACAATTAGCTTTGAGTAGAGAAATCCTAAAGGCTCGAAGGCTGGAGTTAACATCAACCGTTGGTCACAGGGGATGCGTGACGTCATATCCCAAGGTCCAGGGAATTTACACTCCATAAGAAATGGTTCATGATTGAGTGGGAGGAAGAAATATTTCAAAGTCTCGAAACCCCAAAGCTTCGAAGTCCCGGAGCTAGGAAGTCCCGAAGAAACAAATGTGACGTGGAATGATGACATCACCTGGGTGACATGGATCTCCCCTAGGAATTCTAGGTGTCATATGACTTTTTACTTGGAAACAACTGCAATAGTCTGGATACTTGGCACTCCAGAAGGATTGATAGTATGGACAGTCTGAAACTCACGAAGCTCGAGTTCCATAGTAAATATCAATCGTTGGATGCTGGGAAGCGAAGGACCATTGATCCACCCCACTTTGCAAGTTTGCCAATGTGGAAATCCAGGAGATTTGTTGTGATGTGTGAAAATGGAATCCTCTGAAGCTCTGGAGCCCCAAAGATTTAAGGCTCCATATAAGTGCCCAACTATTATCACTTGGTCAAAGCCGTGGTCACATGCGAATTAAGGGCTGAAGAAAAAGGGGCTAGCACTTGAAAGTGAATTGTATTACAGAATAGGGCTTAGAGATAGAGCCTTGGGATTCTTAATCGAACAAAGACCCACAAAAAATGGATTCTAATATTTTTTTGTTGAATCAGATTGTTTAAGATACTATGGAAAATTATTAAGTCTAATAGCCTGACAAAATTTGGTTGACTGCACATTTTGTAGAGTTAAAAATTTTCAGAATCGAACCAAATTGTTACATAGTGCAGAGAAATGGAGGAGGCACATGATTCTTGTAGTTCGAGGATGAATTTATAAGAATGAATTTCCATTTGGGACTTGAAGGAAAAAACTCCAATGGGCATAGGGAAGAAATAGATAAAGACATGAGCTTGATGAAAATCATTAAAAATTTGCAAAAAAATGTCGAAATTCACGAGGAAGATAACGAAAGCCTTAATAAAGACAAGAGACAATAAGAATACTTAAATATGAAGTTAATGCGGAGCCTGGAAATAATTGAAAATAATTTGGATAAGAAAAGTGGATCCATCAAATCAGGGAGCCACGGGTCCCCTGATGAGGAAATAAGAGAAATAAGTGGTAACATACATCACCAACACTCTCAAAGGCATTCCAAAAGGAGGCCACACAACATTTCAAGTCCATCTCCTACCAGAAATCATAGGAGATCTGGATTGGATGAACCGAAGGGTGAAATGAATAATATCAAACCTCCTACTTTTGATGAAGAGCACCAGAAAGATGAAGAGGATGAGACATGTCTACTTGGCATGAGGAAATATTTCCAATTACATAATTATTCCTCTCACACAAAAGGACGAATTGCAATCAATCAGTTGAAAGGAAATGCATCCATATGGTGGGATAAACTTGTGCAAGTGCATCACATCAAAGAGAAGGATGTCACATGGAAGGAATTCAAGAAACATTTTGAAAATAAGTACTTAACCAAGAGATACTATGAGAAGAAGATGAAATAGTTATTTGAACTTAAATTGGGAAACATGACTATAGATGAACATGAAAGACATTTCTAGAGCTGTTGAAGTATGTCCCTTTTATTAAGGATGAGACAGTCAAGATCCATAGATATATGAGCAGGCTGCCACCTTTTATCAGTGACAAAATCCAGTATGATGATCTTAAAACTATGGAAGAAACCATAAGGAAGGAAAAGTGTTTATATGATCAACACAAATAAAGTCTAATTTCCAAAGATCTTGGGAAGACAAGAGAAAGCTTAAGAGGGAGCAGAGGAGGAAGGCGAATAAGACACCATTTTTTAGAAATATTCCTTAAGGACAACCGGTTTTGAGAGATCCCAAGATGGCTAAAGTAGGTGGGAAAAGGCTAAGTAAGACACCTATGCAATGTTTGGGCTGTAATGGAGATCATAAGTTTAGATATTTCCCTCACATAAAAGACAAGGTGATAACTGTTCACAATGTTCAACAAGAAGAAACAGTGGATGGCATGGGCATAAGAGTACCAAGAATATATGTAGCCCTGGACAACAAGTAAGTTGAGTTTCAATCACACATGATTGAGGTTGAAGGTATGATAAATAACCATGCCTTTACTATTTTACTTGATTCATGGGATATTCATAGCTATATATATCCTAAGGTAGTGGAAATGTTTCAATTACCAAGAGGCAAGCATGGGAAATCTTGGCTAGTTCAGCTGGCTACAGGAGCCAAGCGAAAGGTTGTTGAGTTGGTTAAATCATGTCCGGTGGGCATGAATGGACTGAGTATCAAGGAAGATTTGAACATATTACCTTTGGGATCATATGATTTCCTAATTGGTATGGATTGGTTGGAACAAAACCATGCCATATTAGACTGTCATAACAAAGCATTCACTTGCTTGGATGAGGAAGGAAATTAGAGAGCATTCCAAGGAATTCCCAGGGAAGTTACTATTTGGGAAATCTCAACATTGCAGCTAAAGAAGTGTTACAGGAAGTGCTGCCAAATATTTGCAACCCATATGGATGACGCACCTAAGGATACAGTGCCAAAATTGGAGGATCATGCAATCCTGAAATATTTTGAAGATGTGTTCAAGGAGATACCAGGGCCACCTCCAAAGAGAGATATTGACTTCTCTGTAAATTTGATACCTGGGGCAACACTAGTATCAAAGACTCCCTAATAGATGAGCACACCAGAACTGAAATAACTACAAATGTAGCTTGAATAAATTTTAAAGAAGGGGTACATACGCCCAAGTGTGTCACCTTGGGGTGCCCCAGTGTTATTTGTGAAGAATAAAGATGGGACCCTGAGATTGTGCATTCACTTTAGGCAGTTAAATAAAGTAACTATAAAGAAAAAGTATCCTCTACCAAGGATCGGTGATCTCTTCGATCAGTTGAAGGATGCAAGGATATTTTCAAAGATAGGTCTCGAGTCAGAATACCATCATGTAAGGATTAAAGATGAATACATCAGTAGGACTACCTTTAGGACAAGTTATGGTCATTATGAGTTCACAGTGGTGCCATTTGGGTTATCAAATGCATCAACTATTTTCATGTTCTTAATGAATGGGGTTTTCCGAGAATATTTGGACAAGTTTGTCATTGTCTTTTTGGATGAAATCCTTGTATATTCCAAGATAGAGGAAGAGCATGAGAAACAATTGAGGATGGTGTTATAGGTGCTAAGAGAGAACCAACTATTTTCTAAGTTGAGAAAGTGCTCATTTTTCCAGAATCAAATCCACTATTTGGGACATATAATATCCAAAGAGGGAATAGCAGTAGACCCTGAAAATATTGAAGCCGTTAAAGGGTGGGAAACACCTAAGAATGTGACAAAATTCATATCCTTCATGGGTCTAGTTGGCTACTACAAGAGATTCATTGTAGGATTTTTGAGGATTTCTCACCCAATAACTTCCTTGCAAAGAAAA
>SNQJ01S0010339.1:0-10080 GCA_010110895.2 Picea sitchensis
AAAGACTTATATTATTTTTTGAGACTCCAAGAGAAATACTTGGGATACTAAATTATTGTATTCTCAAATTCTTTCATTTGAAGCTTGAGATTCCAAATGTTTTATCCATCATAATATTTTTGGTGTTTAATGAAATGATCATTTAAAGTTCTCTTCTATATGTAGCCCATTTTTCTTATCTCTTCTTGTGGATATTATGTATTCCCTTAACGAATTTTGTGATGGAAATTTTATCCTTCTATTTATCATACTTGTTTGGTTTATATATTTTGTAACATATTATATATATTTTCTTTAAAAGATACATGGTCCCAATCTCAGGTATTGTTCTGAATGTGAATGTTTGTTTTCAAAACGTTTGGTACTTCTCAGGCTTTTTTATACTTATATTTATAATTTCATAAGAAAAATAGGAGTACCACCTCTCTAAAAATGTAGGGGGATTCATATCCTCGCGATGTTGACCTTAAGACCGTAAAACAATATTTTAGATCAACTTTTTTGGTGACCATATTGTTGAAATAAAAAGGTTGGTTTCGCAGACCAGATCCTAATGACTCAACGTGACCCAAATCAACTAAATTTGCATATTTATCTTAGAAATCAACGGAGCATATTGCATCAATTATATAACTTGAGTATAACAACATCAAGAACTTGAGAAAAACTCGAAATATCATGAGAAACTCTTTCCCACAAAGAAGAGAGAAGAAGACAAACTCAAAGAGATGGAAATTAAGAAAAGACTGAAAACGTAGAAAGCACCAATAACAAGAAGTAAGAGTAAATTAAACAACTTCAAAATTCTAAAGTTGGAGAAAGTTCTAGAATTGAGACAAGAGAAACTCAAACAATGTGTGACATAGAAGAAATAAATTAGGTTCTCGAGAATCATTAAAAAAGAAACAAGAGACAAATAATCCCACAAAAAAGGATTATAAATAGCCCACTCAATCTTCTTGTGGAACAACACCAGTTACCTACTCTTCCACAAGGAGTCCTACCAGTGTTTTCAGGAGATGGGGTGATGGATCCAAAGAGACATATGGACCAATTCTTGACTATATGGGAGATCCATATAATAAAAGATGACGACATAATGGTAAAAAAAATTATGTAGACATTGATAGGCCTAGCATAAGAATCGTACATGTCTCTTCGTGCTCATTCAATTTCATCATTTGATGATATCAAAGCTATGTACATGAACATGTATGCACCTTGAGTTTCATATCATACCTTTCTCACACAATTCACCCAAATCCATTTGCAAAAGGGTGAGAGAATTAGAGATTTCAACTTGCAATTTTTCAAGATGTTAAATCATATTCCATAAGAGAAAAAAACAAATATTTTAGTTATTCTCAGATGCTTTAAGAATTCCATGGAAAAAAATGTAAAATATGTGATCAAAGTTGCTCAAATAGAAGATTTATATGGATCTATGAGTAAAGAAATGGAAATGGAAGAAATTATGATAGAAACAAATGTTGATCCTGAGATCATTCTCGGGAAATTTCAAAGACAAATGGATAATCTTACTATAGAAAATCAAGGATCAACAACCTCAAAGAATGTTGAGAAACAAGGAAACGATGGGGGAATATTCCAATGTGTAATCCCTAATGTAATAAATGATCCAACTACAACTAAAGAAACAAGGAAAAAATGGAAATAGATCAAATGAATAGGACCATTCGAAAAATGAAAAATTAGCTCACAATATTAATAAGAGTTAAAAACTTCAC
Source organism: Picea sitchensis (assembly GCA_010110895.2). Taxonomy (NCBI): domain Eukaryota; kingdom Viridiplantae; phylum Streptophyta; class Pinopsida; order Pinales; family Pinaceae; genus Picea; species Picea sitchensis. Next base: position 1,749 of record SNQJ01S0010339.1, read on the forward strand.
CCCAACAAATCAAAATCAAAGAGTCTTTGGTAAGGAGCAAAGAAGAATTCCTACCCAGGAATAGAGAACAAGAAATGATGTTAGAAATGAAGAACATATGTCAAGGGAACCTAGAGTGCCAAACCCTAATGTTGTTGTGTTATAAGAAACTTTCAAGTAATAAAAGTTTGAATATATTGATCAAGAATCAAATATCATCCAAGACAAAAGTTTGGAATCAGTACATATTGATGAAGGGGAATCATATTTTTACTTTTTTAATGAACAAGAAGATTCTGACATCTTGTAAGAAAATGTTGTTCAAACAAGACCACAAGCAAACAAGTTCAAGTCAAAAGAAGCTCCAGAAAAGGGAAATACTAAAGTGAATCAAGAAGAGATAGCAAAGCAACAAGTTGTTGCTAACCAGGATAAGACTCCACAACAAATGACCTATAATGTAATTGATGGTTTATATAAACTTAGAATCACTTTGCCTTTTATGGAAGTAATCATGATACCACAACAAAGGGAAAATTTGTTAAGGATACTTGATGATTCATATACAAGAATGGAGGTTGTAATTATAAATTATAAACAACAACAAAGCTTGTCATCAGCTAAGTCAAGAGGAAAAGTCCCATCATTCTATATTACCATAGAGAATCATGATGTTGTGTTGCACAATTGTTTGGTTGAATATGGGGCTACCAACAACATCATTGCATTTTCAATCATACAAGCACTTGGAATGGAATCTACGAAGCACTATGAGACTAGGGAAAGCATTAATGCTATTGACTCAAGAAAGGTCCCAGCTTATGGGGAGATTAAATATTTTTTTGCATGGATAACTACAACTTCTCACATCATCAAAGTATTTATTATTATAGTGGTAGGTCTACCTCCAACATATGGAGTTGTTCTTGGAAGATAATGGTTTTTTATGATTGGAGGTTATATCATGATTGATGGAAGTTGTATGATGCTTCCTCAAAATAATGGAACAATGGTTACAGTTCCCATAGAATTTGGAAAACATGTTTCCTTCGAGAAGAAAGAGAACGAGTTGATGAAGAACTATCTTGACGCTAGAATGGGAAAATATTTTGTTTTTTATTCAAAGTAACTCAGCATTCCAACACAAGAAAAATAAAACTCCTTTCAATGTTATTGGAAGATGTCCTTTGATGGTGCATGTTCTAAATCTAGAAACAGAGCAAGAATCATTTTTAAAATCCCTGAATCTTTTATATACCCACATGCAATCAGACTTGAATTTCCATGCACCAATAACGAGGTAGAATATGAAGCTATAACTCAAGGTATGATTATTTCCCTTCAAATTAAATTTGAGAACTTGGTGATTATTGGTGATTCATAACTAATCATCAATCAGATAAGGAAGAAATATAGGGTCAAAAAGGAAAAGTTAAAATGTTATGAAATAAGGGTTTCGGAGCTCATGGATTCCTTCAACTCTTTCAATATATATTTTATTCCCAAATAAAAGAACCAAATGTCTAACTCAATAGAAATAGTCTCATCCCTTTTCAACATAGAATATTCTCAAGGACAAGGCACTTATCATGTAAAGACTATCTTTCAACCTTCAATTCCATATAATCAAGAATACTTACAAGTTTTAGAAAATAATGAGCATGTTGTAAATTTTCTTACTAATGATGATCCCATAACTAAAGTTGATCCAGATGAAGATAGACCAAAAATAATATTTGTAACACCATGGGGAACTTACATTTATGTCAGAATGCCATTCAGATTGAAAAACACAAGTGCAACATTCCAGAGAGCGATGGACCATTCTTTCAAAGACTTTATTAGAAAATTCATGGATGATTACTAGCATGACCTAACAGTTTATCAATATGGAGAACAGGGGTTTTAAGAGCTACAAATTTCTACCCCTATTGATTATCTGAGGTGTGTGGATTGCTAGGAATGAAGTCATTTTTAATGAAGTTGTACTAGCACCCGGAAAAACTACTCTCAACAGATTGGCCATCCTATCCTCTTTTTTTCCAATTGAAGGGAGAGTCAAGACCAAAAATATAAGAGAAGTGACCATCGATAAAACAAGTCCTTGGGGTTTTTTTAATGGATCCTCCCAAAATTACATCTGTGGAGGTGGAGGTATCTTATACTTCTCAGACACACACTGCTACACTTTGACTTCTGGCTTGGGAGAAGGAACAAACAATTATGTGGAACTTATGAACCTCAAACTACTCTTGGCCTTTGCACTTGAACAGAATTGTAAAGTGATAACATTTTATGGAGACTCAAAAAATGTGATAAACTGGATTAATGGTTCTCAAAGTTGCACAAATATCAGACTTGCTAATATTGTGGAAGACATAAAATTACTACAGAGGGTTTTTTATTCCTTTTCCTGTCATCATGTATATAGGGAAAGAAAAGAAAAGGCAGACTGGGCCTCGAAAGAAGGCACACACATAGAACAGGGCTTCTGGAAGATTTCAGAGTTCTTAAATAAACAACTTTAGGAACAACAAAGAACTTTCTTTTGAACATTGGATACCTTTTTGGGTTGCAAATTTTGTAAAATCATAACGGATTAGAAGACAGGACTACAAAAAGAAGAACTTCAACAAGATTTGAAGAAAATACATAGACATATAGATTACAGGAATACACTCTAGAAGTGTATCTACAAAATGTAATTTTGATCACATTTGATGATATGAAATTACGCTTTTTTCCTTAGAAAAAAAAATTTGTTTATTCAATATCAAGAGAAATACATATCATACCTCTCAGACATATCAGACATTGCACCATCGATAATTTCACAATTCCATGGTGCAACCGGAGAAAGCTTTGAAGTGGTTTGTTGATACAATGGAAAGGGAGAAATCAGAATTGAAACAAAAGATAAAATAATTAGAAGCGTCCTTAATGCCGTGACATTTATTTCCATATCCCTTGAATACAACTCAACCCACACTAATGTTAGAAAAAAATTTGAAAAGCAATAGTAAATGCAAAGGCTCTTCAAGTCTATTACAAGCAATAAGAAAGTATGTTGGGGTTGCATCATAGAAAATAATCGATATAATTCAAGAAAGTTGGGACCTTGCTCAAAGTATTGTCAGTTTTTCATAAAGATACAAAATTTCAAGGAATATCTGCAAAAAAACTCGGAGAATGATGAAGGATATTACAGGGAAGTTGTGAGTACATTCTCAACAAAAGTTTCAATCTTAAGTGAGGCTCACAAAAAAGAATAGAAACTTCCTTCGACTTTATGGATGAAACAATTCATTACATCTTGGTTGAGAAGAATCAAAGATTTGAAAGAAATGATAAATGAGATATATGTTTTAAAAAAATTTAAAAAAAGTTATTTGTTCCTTAAACTTGTGGATCTTACAAATGAACTTGAGGGTTCCAATTTGTTGATGGATACAATGTTATTATCAAGGGAAACATTAATGGGACAACTTAATGCATTAAAGGTAGCTTGGGCACATGAATTTACCAAAACAATAAAGTTTTCTTAAGAATAAATTGAAAGATGGTTAGTCTGGTATATCAATAGAAATAATGAAGCTGATGACACGTTGCATCAATTGGGTATGGATCTGAGATAATTTGAAAATAAATTGTTTGAAATTAAAAATAGGCATGAGATTATCGTAGCTCCTTTGAGGGAGTATATCGAGGAGTGGTTTAAGAAAGCATTAATCAAAATTACCAAACCAGAAAATCAAGAAATGGTTGCAACGATTATGCCACCTCATCCACAACATGCATCTACAAAAGGGGCACCTCCAAGCAAGTAAAGGGTTACAAGAACTTTCCATCACAATGAGTCAATCAACAACTTTGTTTCTCCCTTTTAAGTCSATTTCCTCCATGATCCTTTGTCATATTGCCTTCTATTTCTCAGTATTTTGTGAAAACCAGGTTGATCCTTGATTGYTTTCCTCTTATATTCCATCTCTTTTCATTTTATGGTCTGCAGAAGCCACATCCCAATCCTCTTTGAAGGGAGAATGAAAATCTTTTCTTTAAAGACATATACTTTGTATTTAAAGACTTGCGTTATTTTTTGAGACTCTGAGGTAACTACTTGGGATAATACATTATTGTATTATCAAAGACTTTGATTTGAAGCTTGATGACATGTTTCATAAATCAGGTATGGATCTGAGAGAACTTGAAAATGAATTATTTGAAATTAAAACTAGGCATGAGATTAGTGTAGCTCCTTTGAGGGAGTATATTGAGGAGTGGTTTAAGAAATCATTAATGAAAATTACCGAACCAGAAAATCAAGAAACAGTTGCAGCGATTATGCCACCTCAACCACAACATGCATCTACAAAAGACGCACCTCCAAGCAAGTAAATGGTTACAAGAACTTTCCATCACAATGAGTCAATCAACAACTTTGTTTCTCCCTTTTAAATCTACTTTTCCCACGATCATTTTTCATACTACCTTCTATTTCTCAGTATTCTATGAAAACTAGGTTGATCCTTGATTGTTTTCCTCTTATATTCCAACTCTTTTTATTTTATGGTCCACAGAAGCCACATCCCAGTCCTCTTTGAAGGGAGAATGCAAATATTTTATTTAAAGACATTTACTTTGTATTTAAAGACTTGTGTTAGTTTTTGAGACTTCGAGAGAACTACTTGGGATACTACATTATTGTATTATTAAAGACTTTGATTTGAAGTTTGATATTCCAAATGTTTTATCCATCATAATCTTTTTGGTGTTTAATGAAATGATCATTTAAAGTTCTCTTCTCTATGCGGTCCATTTTTGTTATCTCCTATCATGGATATTGTTTATTGTCTTGGTGAATGTTGTGATGGAAATTTCAGCCTTATATTTATCTTACTCATTTGGTTTGTATATCCTGTAACATATTGTATGTATTTTATTTAAAATATACCTGGTCCCAATCTCAAGTTATTTTCTAACTGTGAATGTTTGCTTTCAAAAGTCTGGTCCTTCTCAAGCTTTGTTATATTTTTGTTTTAAATTTCATAAGAAAAAGAGGAGCACCATCTCTCTAAAAACGTAAGGGGATTCATATCCTCGTGAGGTTGACCTTAAGATCGTAAAAAAATATTTTATATCAACAGGTATGTACTCAGATCATTTGAATTCTAAAAAAAAGAGCATTACGAATGAAATCTACCAAGTATCATCTAATAAAATCAGTTTTGTTTTGAAAAAACTATGATGGAGTATCATTAATATGCCTAGAGAAAGATGATGCGGAAAAGGTATTGAAAGATCCTCACAATGGCCGAGTTGGTGCTCATTTTGTAGGAGACATAATAGCCCATAAGATTCAGAGGGAAGGCCAGTTTTATTTAGATATGCTCATGCATATGTCGGGAAATGTAATATGGGTTAGTTGAGTGAAAGAAAGGTGAAGAAGGAATATATCCCATTACAGTCAGTAACCATTTCTAAACCATTTGAGAAATGGGGAATAGATGTTATAGGAGATAGTAATCCACACTCATCAAAACAACATAAATAATTTTAACAACAGATTATTTCACTTGATGGTCAAAATCCATTCCCCTCACTCGAGTTAATGAAAAGGTAGTCATTCAATTTCTGGGAAAAAGGATAATTACTAGGTTTGGGGTACCATATGTGTTTGTGCTTGACAATGATGTGTATTTTTCTTCTACTCTTTTCACTGAATTTTCACTTGAGAAAAGGATTATCCTTAGGTATTGTTCCAATTATTGTCCACGGGGAAATGGTGTAGCTAAGTCTACTAATAATAATTTGATTTATATCCTAAAGAAAACTATTACCAAAAATAATAAGAATTGGCATAATGCTTTACATAACACACTATGGGATGACATGGTGACCCCTAAGAAATATTTAGGAACTTCTCCATATTTTTTGGTTTATGGTCAAGTGGAAATATTATCAAAAAATATATATCTCTCATATTTGCAATTATCCCAAGCCTCTATAGGTAAACCTCTCTCTAGTATGCAGCAACACATTACTACACTTCTTAAGTTGGAGGAGGAAAAGGAAAAAGCTAAACAAAAATTCGCAACTCACCAGAAGTTAGTTAAAAGGTGGTTTTATAAACATATAGTTGGGGAAAAGAACTTTAATGTGGGGATATAGTTCTAAAATGCGAAAAAATTAATCAACCTAAGGGAAAACACTCTAAATTTCAAAATTTATGGCTTGGTCCTTACCAGATAGCTGAGAAAATTGGGGCTAACACTTATCGATTGCAAAGCTTGGAAGGTGAATTAGATTCTCTCCCTGTGAGCCTCAAAAGATATTTCACCTAGCTACTCCTTATGAGTAGTTTTGTACTATATATTTTTATTATGTTTTTCTTTTGTTTTGGATTTCTTTCATTTATTGATTGATTGTTGTTTTAGTTTAACTCACATTTTTCCCACATAAATTCATAAGTTTTGGTATCTCGACAATAGTGTTGAGTTTTCATATTTTGGTGAAGAGTGGAAAATAGTCTTCAAATATCATACATCATCTGTTCGATCCCAAAATTAAGGGAAATATACATTGAATAGAAATAGAATTCATGAGATATTTACATTTCTATATATATGATCTAGGGAAGAAATATATTGCTTGATATGTGGTTAGGAATTTCTGAAAGGAAATATTATGGGAAGAATGGAAGTATGGCTCATGCTTTGTGGTGAAACTAATGAACACTAATATTTTTAAGGAACAATGCTCCTAAAAATACAAAGTAATTGTTTACCTTCTTCACTAATAGATATCGTCCTCCTCGACTCGGTTGATATCCCACGACAACTCTCATCACAAGAATATTTGGTAATGGGTACACATTTTTTGCAAGATAATAGTAAAAGAAAGAAGTGGTGAGGAAGTAAAATAAATCAAAGGGAACTGATGAAGTAGAGGATGGAATGAAAATATCTCCATCGGGGCTATGGATTCTCACTAGTAGTGGAGCAAGGTTTGTAATATCGGGTTGGATTTTTCAGGGTTATGGATGCTCGCTGGCAATGGAGACCACAAGAAGGGTAATAAATTTACTTAGAGATTACTAATTAAGGTTATCCTATTAGGGGAAATATTAGATTTGATTTCATTTGTAAAGCATGGATCATTGATCCCCATGACAAGGCATCCATGTCATTCCCTAAATTATGTATATACAGATTTATAAATAATTTTCTTGAGTTATGTCTTATGCTCTAAGTTTTACACCTGAAAGTTGCATGATTATTCTCCTAATGTATCATCAGAGATTCTAGTTTCTCCTAGTGAATCGCCATTTGTTGAGTACACAACACACCCTTTTAAAATATTTCAATTTTAGGGTACCACTCTCTTAGGCTTTACTTTTATAAACTACATATTGGTTTTCTCCAATCTTGTGCATTTTTTCTCTCATTTTCTTGTACTTGGAAAAATCCTAGGATAAATCTAAAGAAATTATAATGTTTACAAGAAAGGGGAAAATAAATAATTAAAAGAGCTCAAAACACAAATTTCTGCAAAAGTACTGATAAGACCATCAGGATCATGGAAAAAAATGAATGAGTCAAAACAACCCAAATGCCCAATGTCGGGGAAAATATTAGGAGAAGTGTCGATGAACTATTGGCATTGAGGGGAAGCCCAATAAGTTTGCAATAAAAGTGTCAAGAATTATGTTTATTGACAATAATCCCTCGATCATTGACAAAACTAATTATATCTTCGAGGAAAAGAGTTAACAGATTCTATCGATCGCCAATAAGCTATCGGCATCGGTGTAAAAGCTTATGAAGTCCATAATCAAAGAATAGGATATCTCTGATCATTAATAAGCCATCGGTGTCGGCTGAAATTTTAGGAGTTAAAGACAAATAAGGTAAACATATCTCTGTCGATGCCGATGAACAATGAACCAAAGATCCAATCATGATCAAGGATGAATCTTGATCATTGAATATTTTCATGTAAATTGTGTCTGCTCTGATGATCGTACAGGTCCACATCCCTTGCCACGTCATCATGGAATGTCACAATTCATACAGTTCCACATCACTAATCATACTTAATATATGCCATGTTAGTATTATATGTCACTTTCCACATCATCGTACATGTATATGTCACCAGCCACATTATCATACGTGTATATGTCACATCATTGTACAGATACATGTGAATATGGAAATGCACATCAATAGAATAGAAAGAATATACTAAGAATATTCATTCAAGGATCGGGGAGAATTGACGAATAACACAATTTTATAGACATCGATTAATACAAAGAACCAACTCCCGATGAGAAAAATAAACCGTGCCAAAT